>VBRH01000131.1:44779-55605 GCA_014578085.1 Cardamine resedifolia
CCTGAATCGTTTTGGTCTGAAAGTTCCCATTTTGAGATTAGTCCTTAATAAAGTAATCATTTCTGGCTTTTGTTTCCATCTTAAAATTTCTCTGGTTTCTGAGTCTTTTCCCTCGTCTTGTTTTTGAGATTCAACAGAAATTTGTATTACAGTAACACAGATTTGACAATACTAAAAAAATTCTGGTTTTTGAGTGTTTGGTCTTTTGATATTACATTTCTTCTGTGTGTGTTCTTGGCTTCGTCTTCTCTTGGTTTCTATATCAGTCCGTAATCGTTCTTAATCCGCAGGTTTATTGAATGGGTGGGATGCTGCTGCAGTGGTAGTTACATTGATAAGAACATTAAGCTTGAAAATGTCGAAGGAGGAACTGAGAGAAAAAAGATGGCTTCTTTATGCAGAGATGAACACAAAAAACATCATATAAGAACCTTAGCTTGTGAAGCTCTTTCTCACTTTCCTCTCTTCATGCCTCTCTATCCCGGGTATGTTTCATCGATTCCAACTCCGAGTTTTTGTTCCCTTTTATGTTAATATTTGTTTCAAAATAGATATGAAGCTTCCTCCTCATTTACAGACTTCATGGAGAAGTAGTGATGTCAAAATCTCCCAAATGGTTGGTTAATTCAGGTCCAGAATCTAAAAAGGTAAACAAAACTCTTTTCTTCAGCCTTTTTAACTTCGTTTGATATTTGGGTTTGATCACAAGAAGAGTCTGTGTTTTGGCAGGATGTATTCAGCACTCGGGTTCTTGTTCCTGTGTGTGATGGTCTCGTTGAGCTTTTCTCCTTCGTAATGGTAAAAAAACATGTTTAGCATTTTGCTTTTAAGTCAGTCATTGGTTTAGGTGGTAACTTCATAAAATGTGTTCTCTGTTTTGGTTGTTTCAGAAACCTTTTGATGGAAGCATGGTTGATAAGATCATATCGCATTGTAACACCTTCTCTGAACCATTCCCTGAACAAACACTGCAAGTCAGGATCATTCCTAGATCAGAGGATTCTATGAGTAGTGGTATGAATCTCAGCTTTGAAGGTGGCGGCTCATCAAGCGTTTCCAATCTCTCCAGTGAAACTCATAATCTTTTTGGAAACTACTCGAACGCTAGTTGTGAGAATGAACAAGCGCCGTGTCTGGTAATGAACAAGGAAAAAGATGTGGTGGTGCGAAACGCCATCGAATACAATGCTAGTAAAAAGCTTCCAAAGGAAAACTTCAAATCGAAGAATCTTTATTCAGAGAGAAAAAGAAGAGATAGGTTAAATCAGGGGATCTATGCTCTTAGAGCCGTTGTCCCTAACATCACAAAGGTGTCTTTTGAAACTCAATTCGGTTTTTGGATTCACTCTTTTTGTGAACGAATAGCCATTTTGATAGGATTATATAATCCATTTCTTTATGTTAAACGCAGATGAACAAAATTGGAACGCTCAGTGATGCTGTTGATTACATCAATGAACTGCTAATGGAGAAGCAGAAACTTGAAGATGAGCTTAGAGGAATCAACGAGATGGAATGCAGGAAAATCGCTGCGCAAGAAGAATCTGCAATACCTAAACAAGAAGTTGAAAAAGTTTCCTCTAAACTCAACAAGAAAGTGAAGAGAAACGAGGTATAGAATATAGAGCCTCATGATCACACATATTTTCAAAAAAAAATCTCACAAACTCCTTTTTTCTGTGGCTTCTTTCAGGTGAATCTTGAAGTCCACGAGATTGGTGATGGAAATTTCTTGATTCGGGTTGCTCAGGAGCATAAACGAGGTGAATTCAAGAGGTTGATAGAAGCTGTAGATTCTTGTGGACTTGAGATCATCGACGTCAATTTCACCAGACTCAATCTCACAGTCATGACCGTTCTCAATGTCAAGGTAAACTTACACTCTTCTTCCTCACATCTCATTGCCAGTAACTTCTAATTCTTGAAATCTGATCAAAGTTTGTTTTTTTAGGCGAATGAAGACGGAATTTCATCAGGAAATCTGAGAGATTTGATGTTCAAGATGATGACAACTTAAGGCAATTCATATGAAAACTCCGTAAAACAGAGTACATAGAGAGAAAAAAAAAGGGTTAAATGTTTTGTTTGCTTGAGGCACAAGTTACTTCTACCGAGATTCGATTTCTCTCAAACTTTTGGTGACAAATTTACATGTTGAAACTATACATTCTTCTGGTATTGATTTTTTGAATTCGTTAGGATTTTCACAAAAATTCTAAAAGAGTCCCAAAAAAGAAAGCTAGAAAAGCAAAAAACAACAACTTCAGTTTAATTTTGATTCAGTGGTTCCTGTGAGTTGTGTTGAAGGCTCGGCTCTCAGATTCGTGGCTCGTGTAGTAACCATTATTAGTGCCGAGATCCGTGGAATCTTCAGAGGCTCTTCTGAAAATACGAATCTCATTACTGTATTGACCGGAGTTGTAGACCGTACTTTGACCGACTTTAACACCGTTTGTCAGATCCGACATGTCATCTCTCGTGTCCAGAGCTCTTACAACCTGCAAAAAGAGAGACACTCCGGATTAGTCAGAGTGTTTCTCTTTCCAGCTATTCAATCATTATTAGGTCATGTGAGTGAGTGAGTGAGTGAGTGAGAGTGTTTTTTATATAATATTCTGACCTGAACCATACGAGGTCGTTTTAGAGCTGAATGTCTAACACAAGACGCTGCCGTTTCGATCATCCTAAAGACTTCACTTTCAACGTAACGCTTCTCCAGCCGTGGATCCACTACTTGGCTGATGTCATCCTTTTCAATGGCCTCGATGAGCAGCGGACGTGCCTGGCAAACCAACAAATTATAAAACTTTAATTTTGAAACCCAAAAATATCGTTTTAAAAAAGAGAATAGAAATGAAAAATGAAAAAGTACCCATTCAACGAGACTTTCTTCACCCAAAGGTTGAGAGGTATCAACAGGTTTGCGACCGGTGATGAGTTCGAGAAGCACAACTCCAAATGAAAACACATCTGATCTGTCCGTTAGCTTTCCGCTTGATGCATATTCCGGTGCTAAATATCTGCATTCATTTTGTGTAATCTTTCTTTTTTTTTTAATTAAATGTTTTTGTGGTATATATTACATTATTACATCGTGAAATTTCCATTTTAGAAACATTCGATAAAAACAAACGTATTTATATAGTGAAATCACACACAATTTGTCTTTCTTGAACAATTCAGAAGATCTGTATATTTTTATCGCACCCAAAAGGGAAATGGGGATCAAAAGCTCATATGTAAGGGAAAGTACTTGCTGAGATGGAAGCCACTAAACTACAAAGTTTTCATATTATGTTTTAAATATCGAAAATGTATATATTTTAAAAAAGAAAGGTTGGTTGTGTAATTTTATAAGAAATAGGAGGAGTAAATAACAGTACCCAAATGTGCCCATGACACGTGTCGAAATGTGGGATTGTGCAGTATCGTTCAGTCTGGCGAGTCCGAAATCTGCAACCTGTACGGTACAAATCAAATGCTCGGTGAAGAAAATCATAATGATTTCTACGAATCTCCACTAATAATTTAATTATTAACACAGCAAAATTAAAAATTAAAATAAATATTGACTTTGCCTGAGCTTCGAATTCATCATCCAACAGAATATTTGACGATTTGATGTCCCTATGGATAATCTTCGGGTGACCTGTGAAATTGACAAAAAGCCAAATCAGCGTAAAACATTCCTTAGTTAGATAAAATAAAAATAAAAAAAATGTAACGGATATCAATACTCACAGTCTTCATGTAGATAAGCAAGTCCTTTGGCTGCGCCTATGGCAATCTTGACTCTTCTTGTCCATTCAAGAACCGGTAAGTCTTTGCCTGATGACAACAACATAAGAAATTATCTGACCACAAACTCTTTCCTGTTCGACGTTGTAATTGCTATGTAACTCACATGTCAAATGAAATGTCATCACAAATCTTAATTAGTAACAATGCAATTCACATGATCAACGATTTTAAAGAGATTAATTAATAAAACAGATGCAAAACAAAGAAAGGTTGTAGAAGTACCATGTAAATGGTAATCCAAAGTATTGTTGGGAACAAACTCATAGATGAGGAATCTATGTTGCTCAGAGATGCAATAACCAACTAGAGACACCAAGTGCCTGTGGTGCACTCTACTTATGATCTCGACTTCGGCTTTGAACTCTCTATATCCTTCTGCGCTGATCGATTTTAGTTGTTTGATCGCAATTGGCTTTCCCTCGCATAGGATGCCCTTGTAGACACACCCGAACCCTCCTTCTCCTACCACAAAGCTCTTGCAAAATCCTTCCGTTATATGGCTTAGCTCCTCGTACGTGAAAAGGATCTTTGAAGTCCCTATTACTGCGGATTCAGGGGTTGTTCTACCAGGTTTTGGATTCCCTAGACTGTTAGTATCCGGTGAAGAGTTCTGCGCTGAGCTGTTCCCGTTTCCGGGTTTTTGCCTATAGTGAATGAATCCCTCTGCGCCAAGAACAAGGTCAGGGAAAAAATATAAGAACCATTAATCAAGAACAAGGTTAGAACAAGAACTAGAACACAAAATCAAGAATCAAGAACAAAGTCACGATGAAGAACAAAAAAATATCAAGAATCTAAAAACAAGAACAAAGAATCAATAACCAATAACAAGGAATCGAGAATCTTGAACAAGAACGAAAATCGAGAATCTAGAACGTTAAGGAAGAGCAAGAATCAAGAACTATACATGATTTCAAGAACCATATTGAAAGCAAATATATTTTCACCTGTATTTACAGAGACATTAGCCGGTGGCAAATACTGGTTAGACCGCGGCGAAGAACCACCTTTCTTGTGTTTCCTCCTAACGAAGAAAACGGCAGCGATGAACATAATGACCAATATACCTGCAATCCCAATACCGATCATGGTCTTCTCGGTGTAATTAGATGCATTATTTTGTTGGCCATTCCCACCATTTCCGTCAGTATTAGCATTATGTCTATTAGAGCCTCCGGGATGGTTATTTGAGCCGGAGAGGGAAGGAGGAGACGGGGAAGAAGATGACGAGGGCACACGATTTGATCCTCCTTCTCCCGGAGGTGAATCCAACGGCTGTGAAGGGTTTCCAAGAGCATTAGGGTTTAGGGGAAGCATCGGAGGCAATAAAGATGACAATGGAGGAGACCCTCCCAGAGACGGTGGAGAAAAAGAAGTAGAAGGCGGAGACGGAGGAGAAATAGGGTCGTTGCTAGGTTGTTGTACGTCACCATTATTAGGTCTTGTCTCTGGTTGCTGAGTAACTACGGTGGGAGGAGGAAGAAGAGAAGGAGGAGGAGATTGAGGCTTTGGCAAAGGAACAACCACCGGTAAATCTACCGTTGGCGTGGGTTGAGGCGGAGGTTGAGGCTGAGGAGGTGAAGGAGGTGGAGTTATAGAAGGTGGAGGGGAAGAAGAAGGCGTTGGAGGTGGAGTTGTATTAGGAGGCCGATTCGGTGGTGGAGGAGCAGCCGTTACTGGAGGCGGAGATAATTGTGAGCTGCCGCCGCCGCCAGTGTCCGGTGATGGAGGTGAAGGAGGTGAGGTGACTGGAGGTTGGGTCGTCTGAGAACCGCCGATGATTTTTTGATCATTTAATCCTCCCAAGTTTGTTGGCTGTAATACAAACGGAGAAATCTTCTTTTCGATTAAATCTGCTTGTTCCTGCACTCTGTCCATTTGTATTCACCTTTTTATGTTTCTCTCTATTTCTTTTACATGTTTGAATTTGCTCTTAAAGACGTTCCTTGAAGAACAAGAAAGGATCTATTAACTTTAGGATCCAACCAAAAATGGGTTTAAGTTCTTCAGAAATCCAAGAAATTAAATCTTAAGCATTGTATCGGTTCTATGTCTAAGGGATGATCGAGATTTGTGGAACTAAGAGATCTGAGGAAAAGAAAAAGAAAATCCAGGTCTGTAGGGTTTCTTGTGACTCAAGGAAGACAGGTAGAGGAAAGTTTTGGATCAAGTCAATTTAGATTTTGTTTGTTGATGAATTTGTTTTCTTTGGATTTTTTTTTTCCCCATTTTGTGTTTTTTTGTATAAAAATAGAAAGTCTCCCAAATCTTAACAATTGAATTCTAAAAATTACTGAGAAATTAGGCTAAAAATTCACTTGATTGTTTTTTACAGTAAATAATTGTAGGAAAGAAGAGTTACCAATATCTGGAAGATTCACCATTCACCTTCATTATCGGAATGCCGGGTAATTATTATTTCTAAAATATTATTCTGTCCCAATGAAATATCTGGAAAACAAAAAAAAATCCCATTATACGATTCAATATTTTTACACTATAATAACCCCACGAATCTAACATGAAGTTCATTAATTGGTAAAGTGACAATTCCATCCAACTCATTCAAAAAACTTTCATATCAATTAATCATATACTTTTCTATTTATTGTTTCTTTCAATAATAAACTCAAAACATAAATTTTAGATATAAAGACTTAAATTTAAGTCCTTTTTTGCACCAAAAAAAGACTTTAATTTAAAATAAAATAAAAAGTTTAAATCACAAACAACCAGTCTTCTGTCTGATTGTCAAATATATATCTATCAGACATATAGGCTCCACGGTTGCTACTTCTATATATATATATATATAAAAAAATTTTTTGATAAAAACTTCTATATCATAATGTTAGTTGCTCTATTATTATTACAAATTTAAATTTTATGAAAAAATCATCTAAATTTTAATTTTTACTAAACGAATTTAAATGATATGAATTTTCTACTCGTTTAAAAAAAAAATAGATGTTTTTAAAAGCCTAAAAAAATCCAAATATTTGTGAAGAGTAAGCAAAAAGGAGAAATGATAACCATGCAACATGAAACAAACCATTTGTTTTCCCTTAGAGAAATTAAGCAAATAGGTCTTAAACAAAAAACGAAGTTGACTCCGAAGAAGAAGCTTTCACTCCTCTTACAAAATAATATGTGGTCGAGATAACCTCAAGCCTGTGAATAAGAGTCAAAGAAAGAACCAAAACCAGATCAACATATAAACACCAAGATGACCCAAGCCTAAGATAGTAATGGAGGTCTATCAAAATTGATAACCTGAAACCAAATAAGCCTATTGAATCAGACGTCTTACTTTGTTTGCAATGTTGTTGGAAAGCCAATCCAGACCTTCATAGAGCCCTTCACCGCTGGTTGCGCATGTGCTTTGGATATACCTGAAAAAAAGAGACCAAGCAATGTGTTTTTCAAGTATACATGTATGCACTTAGTAATAACTAATAACCAAACTTGGGTGAGATAAAATTATAAATCACCAGTGGCGTTGCCGGAGAGAGTGAAGGCTAAGCTTATCAGTAATCTCAGCAGCATTCATTGCGTTTGGAAGATCTTGCTTGTTGGCAAACACAAGGAGCACTGCGTCCCGAAGCTCATCCTGCAGTTACAAAAGCATCAATTGGACACGCTTCTTAGGGATTAACAAGTGAAATGTTAACATAGTTGTGTAGCATTCATTAAAAGACATACTTCATTCAACATCCTGTGAAGTTCATCTCTGGCTTCAACAACTCGGTCTCTGTCATTGCTATCCACCACGAATATCAGACCTTGAGTGTTTTGGAAGTAGTGTCTCCACAAGGGACGGATCTGTAGGAGAGAATAAGTTGATAAATGTTTCCTCTTTCTTCTTAATCTTTACAATGAGGTTTTTGTGAGAAGCATAATATAGTACAAACCTTGTCCTGACCCCCGACATCCCAGACCGTGAAGCTGATGTTTTTGTATTCAACCGTCTCAACATTAAACCCTGTAAGAACAAACTATTGATCATGTCTCATTGTCTAACTAAGTAAAAGAGAACATCTGTGGTGAAGGTGACATAGAAAAGAGACGAGCTGAAACAGTCATCTAAACTAAAGATGTAAACTTTCCAATAGCCTAAAGCTATTCAGCTGATCTAATAGAAGTCAAAAAGAGAACTACGATGCGATGTCTCAGCCAATCATGTCTGTTATGAAGACTTACCAATGGTGGGAATAGTGGTTACAATCTCACCAGAGCTTGTACAAAATGGTTGTCTTACCAGCAGCATCAAGACCAACCATAAGGATTCGCATCTCCTTCTTGGCGAAAAGCCGGCTGAAAAGCTTTGCAAATGAAAGCCCCATTTTCCTTTAACTGTTGATCCTGAAATGCCAAAAGACGACAACTTATCAAAATTGATGCATCTTAGCAAAGTCACAATTTTCCTCAATTCCAAAAATTGTTCCTTTTAAGGATTTCTTTTACACCAAATTAGATAAAATGCCTCTAAACCAATCATTCTCTAAGATTCAACATGTTCTCTTCAATTTCATAATCTTTGGATCCAACTTAATAAGAGATCATAAACTAAATTACTGAACTGTTGTATTAATTAACCATCATTAGTCATTACAAAAATAACATAGGAGCAAATGAATCAAAACATCAAAAAGTGTGAAAAATAAAGACGAAATTATTGATCACAATTTCATGATCAATTGTAACAGACGATCTGGAACACAAAGCAAAATTTATACCCCAGACAAAGAAAATTTCATGAAATTACAATACGGATCCAGAAAAACTGAAACAAGCAAGACAAATCTGAAATCTTTGGAGCTTACCTTTCGAAAATTGAAGGGATCTGAAGCGAACGAGAAGCTTCAAATCAGCCCAAGACGTCATTTGTGAATTGTGATTAGTGAATGTGAATTTTCACTTGCACCCTCACATTATTGTATAGTATGAAAGAATACCCCAAAAGACAAATATTCCTCTCAAAAGAACCCCTCATATTTATAAACTGCCACTCATGTCCTTCAATCAATATTTTTTATTCAACTTCATATCCATCTCCAAGCTAGTAAGTCCATTTTGTAAGCAAAGGGGCAAAGGGGTCAAAAATATATTTTTAATTAACCTCTAAGCCCATTTCAGAATAATGTTGCAACTCAGTGATCTGAATATAAGATGATCATCACTTGGCTCTGGTTAATAAACAAGAAAAATATATCATTTTAAAAACTAAACCGTAACATGTATGAAGTAGTAGTAGGATTTTAAGCTAAAGAAAAGATATACATTCATCTACATTTTTCACACTCTTAATCCATCAACAGATATCGTGATCGGACTGGACTCTGTTTCTCGGGGGCTTCCCAATCTGTAAACAATCAATGGGAGGAAGAGTAGGAGTGTTGAGCTCACCAAATGTCTGCCAGCAAAAAGGATCATACATATGATACTTTTCTTGAATCGGTTTAAGCTCAATTGCTGATAATTGCACATCTATGCACGGGAAGTTATCGCTGCAAGCGAAATGCACGGGTTTCACGGTGTATGTGCCTTTTATCCTCTCGTAGGTCACTCCTTCCACTGCAACTGCTGATGTCTGGTTCTTGCATTTGCTATGGTCACAGTAGAATTGGTCTATCACTATTGGAAACTGGACTTCATTGAGTTGAATGTTTGAGAAGAGTATTCCTTTTACGGATCCTGCTCCTCCTTGCCATGTCTTGATCCGAACACCTGTCATCGTGTTGTGCATAGCCACGTCTCGCACTGTTATATTTGAGACGCAGGCTTTTGTGCTGTCTTTACCGAGACTACCAATGCTGATCCCGTGACCTGGTCCACAGTTCACATTGTGTACGTATACGTTTGAGCAACCCGTTTGGATTGAGATACAATCATCTCCTGCACACACACACACACCATTAATTGAAAATTCAAGAAGTTTAAGAGTCAAGATCATTCAAGAATCAAGAATTGAAGAAATTCAAGAAGTTTAAGAGTCAAGATCATTCAAGAATCAAGAATTGAAGAAACAAGATTGGAGATTCATACCGCAAGCGAGTGTTGAGCCGTGAATGAGGACATCTTTGGTGTTCTGGAGATGAATCCCATCGGTGTTTGGACTGTCACCAGGTGAAGAAACGATCATGTCATGAACAACAACCCCTACGCAGTTATCGAATTTGAGGTGACATTGAGGACTGTTTTGGATCGTTATACCCGAAACTTCCACGCCCATACTCCCGTAGAATCTCAGTGCCTAAACAAACCAGAAACACATATCAATAAATTAACAAACCAATGCTGCTCACAATCTTACAATCCAAAACTCTTTTGTTTGCTTTTTTTTTTTCATTTCTCACAGTTGGTTTGATGCTTGGCATTCTCCCATCAAGCTCACTTGTTACCGGCATTGGAGGTTGTTGCTGAACAGAATTGTTCAAAGGGACGATGAGTTTGGTTTCACCATCAATGAAAGGATAATCTTGTTGCCACCAAACAGAGCCAGATCCATCAATCACACCTTTCCCTTGTACTTTTATTCCTTTCAGCTTTGAGAACTCAATCCACCACATTAACCCATTTCCCCATGACTTTGAATCCGTTGGAGCTATGATCGTACCATCAAGCTGCAAATCACAACAAAGTTTTGATTTTTTTATTCACTAAAAAAAGATAACATTTTTTTCTATTCTAAAGATCAATTCTCACCTGAAACACAATGTTTGCTTGACAATAAGGACCAGAGAATGAGATCGGACCGACTAGGAAAGTGTATTCAGGCGGTACGATCATCATCGATGCCTCGATTTTGCAAGCCGATGCCCAAGCTGCTTCAAACGCCTGCAAACGTTATGAAACTCTGTTAATTAGTATTTCATTAACTAAACTTAAAAACCTAATCACCATTTGTTCTACAGACCAAACTAGAAATGTGGCTATAAAGGCTTATGAATTGTGGTCCCCCATTTGTAATCTGTTATTTCTGTTGTCACTTACTTTATATTCCTTTGTTTTTTTTTTTTTTTTTT
>VBRH01000131.1:65612-83853 GCA_014578085.1 Cardamine resedifolia
AAAAAAAAAGTTAAGAAATCGAGAGAGAGACGAACCGATGATTCAGGATCTTGACAGAGAAAAAGAAGATGCCTTGGATGAAATGAAACGGCTATAGAAGAACAAGAACCAATAAATTAAAGGCCACAAAAAAAAATGGTTTAATTATTTTATAAAGAAAATGGAAAGGAAGAAGACAAAAGAAAGAGGCAAAAGAAACGGAAGAAGAAGAAAGAAAGAAAAATGAATGATGGATGTGTGAGCAAAGGCGGGTGCGATGGAGCGGGACAGTGGTGAAGAAGTGGGGGAAGTTGGGTTGGCGATTTCGATATCAAATTCAATTTTAAAAAAAATAGTTTTTGATTTTATTCTTAAAATCTTAGAAAAACAAATTTTGAAATTGGTTGATAGATAGTAAATGTAAACACCAAACAAGAACCGGTGGTGGTGCTTTCTCGTCTTTTCTTTTATTTTCTTTCGTGAGTTGTGTGTAATCTCTCTTCTCATTATGTCAACTTTTCATTATTAGTTTACCTTCCTTTTTTCGTTTCCTTCTTTTTGTTAATCCCATAAATTATAGGTTTGACTGATATATCAAACCTATTTAATTGAGTCTTGAGATTAATGTTAAGTTTGTGACCTTGCCAAATTATCTAATTCTTGAATTTTGAAACCATTTTAGTTTAATAAAGTTTACCCTAAATAATTTTAAAACTTTTTAAAAACACGTTTTGGTAATTTCATAAAGTTATTTTTATGCGTTTATAGTATATAATGTTCTATAAACGCGCACATGAATCTACTAAATTCGTTTTAAAACATGTTTCATTCTTTCATTAAGATAAATAATTTAAATTAGTACAATATAATTATTTTTAAAGATAAAAATATGATGAATATATTGAATAAAATAGTGAAATTATATTTTTTAAACATGTTTATCATCAATATTTCATTAATTAATGAAAACATTGAAATCAATACTAATTTAGGTTATTTAACTTAATGAAAATGATGAAACATGTTTTAAAAACAAGTTTTAGTAGATTCGTGAAGTTATATTTTAATGCGTTTATAGTATACATCATTTTTCAAAACGTATAAGTATGATGAATATTTTGAATGAAAATAGTAAAATCATAGTTTAAAAACTGGTGTATCACCAATCTTGGTCGTGTTGAAAATGCATCAAAATATGAAATATTTGTTCTGTTTGTCTTAAAAAAATATGAAATATTTTGCCATTGGCTTCTTTAATATTTTCTAATTTAGCTACGACGTTGCTGTTACATGTGAACAATTCAAATTGGATTCTTTGAAGTCACCACGAGAGACGTTATATATATAATTCAAAATATTCCACCGTTTAAATGAATACCACTAAAGACGAACACAGATGTTGCTATATAAATATGAAAAGATATATACTAATTTTTTAAATTGAAATCAAACTCTGTCTCCCTATTTTTTAATGGTCACTCCACGACCATCGACCCTGTATTTGCTTTTTATATAATGCAAAAAAATATACTAAGTGTATATGCAAAGATATGAACGGAGACAATAATAATAATGAAAAATCCTTTCACGTCAAATTCAAAGTCAGGAGGACACGGATTCCACAGTGAAGGAATTATAACAATAGATGGAGATGGTCAACTAACCCCTAGGGGTATTTTGGTATTTTCGTTTAAAGCTAACCCAAATCCATGCGACGCTAACGGAGAAGAGATCAACGAGAACGTGTTCGCCGTGAT
Organism: Cardamine resedifolia; assembly: GCA_014578085.1. NCBI lineage: Eukaryota > Viridiplantae > Streptophyta > Magnoliopsida > Brassicales > Brassicaceae > Cardamine > Cardamine resedifolia. The sequence continues at coordinate 67,349 of VBRH01000131.1, forward strand.
CTCTGTGTGAGATAGGAGGAGCCGTTTAATTGCGAGTGGGGACCACGCGCCTGGTCGTTGGGCAAATATGGCGGGTAAATTTTGGCGGGGAAAGAAGAAAAAAAAAGAAGAAGAAGCGTTGGAGTAGTTACCGTGACTTTCTGGAAACATGGACCGGACCAAACCGTCGCACGCCAGCTTTGTCGGATGATAATTATTGTTTACTTACAATCTTTTTCTTCTTCTTGTAATTGTTACTATTATACAAAAATTGCAATTATAAATCGTAGTGTTCATTATAAAAGTTATGGACAAGGCACAAACTAGTTGGAAAAAGAAACTAAATAAGTAAATGGTGGGAAGATTTTTTAAAATAGTAGAAAAAGATGTAATGAATTGGCCATGCTTTGGTCTAGAGGACATTACGGCTACTTTGATTTCAATTTATTGAAAATATATTAATTAACCCCTTTTCACCTATTAGTTAACCTTTGTAAAATAGGAAATATCATGCCGACAAAAAAAAAAAAATATGATTTATCAGAAAAACGAAAGCAGGGAATATCATTCAGTGTGTTTGAAAAAGAAAAAGCAAAAAGGGTTTCTAGTTGTTGCAACCACACAGACGCAATCAATTTATTATTATGTGTACTGTTTTCTGTAATGTTACACGAAATCCAATTAATATTTGATTGAAGATTTGTTATGTACAATTTAGCTTTTGACAATGCCCAGTGCATAACCTTTGCTTTTCTTTCAAGTTGTTAACGCTTAACAGAGATTTTCTAGACTGAAAAAGATCTCTAGTTTTTCCTATCAATTTCAATATTGACGGTCTAATAGAATGTAAGATCCGTTGAACATTTTGTAGCCAAAATTAAAGGATGTAGGCAAGAAACTTTGACTTTTAAAGTTGTTTTCCGGAATTATTTTTAGAATTGTCATGACTTCTGTAGCAAATGAAAAAATATATTTCAGTTTTTTTGTTTACTTGTCACTCAAAATATTAGAAAATAAATGTTAGTTTACAAAACTATTATATATTTATATTCATTTCACATAATTTATAGTATTTATTTGGTTTTCTCGTTCAAACATTTATAGATCCAAAGCAATACATTAAATAATAGAGACCCTTAAATTATATAATTTATCTAATATCTTTTAAATGTATAAAAATGTTTCAACTAATAATTTTATTAAATGTATGCTTAATAATTTTCTTGGTTGAATATATAAAATGTTATTAACAATAATATGTATGTATATTAATAACTCTTGTGAGACTGTGAGTGCTATCTTAACATTTTTACCCCAAAAAAAAAAAAATCTCTTGTGAGCGCTTTGTAGCGTTCTAAAAAAGTATTAAATTTTTGGTATGATTGGTTGTGAGATTTCGGCTACAGTGATTAATTCGGCTTCACTACTCTGAAAAGTATAAGCCACTCATGCATGTTGTGGTATGTTTTTTTTATGGGTGTCGTGCCGTAAAGAAACGAAACCATCGATTATTTGGTATATATATATATATGTGGAAGGAACTGATTTTGTCTTCGTATAATGGAATAATTGGTCTTATATATATAATGTACGAGTTTTATGGGGGTCGTATGTTGATCTTGCAATTCTTTTTGTATGCAAATACGTACGTTGGTATCGGTCAATTAATTTTGAGAGATCGATTTTTTCAGTAATTTTTGTTACTTCTGCTAGTATCATTCTTGCATAGTGGAAGAAGCAATCCTAGTATTGTTTTTTGTTAAGTCGTCTCGTGCCCAACATTATATATGATGTGATGCTTGAAAATCAAAAGCTCTATATATTATGTCGGTTTAGTCTACTAATATTGCATGCACGTGAATTAGTTCTGGACATATGGGTAATGGGTAATGAGTTTGGGTTTGGGTAAAACCCGATTCGGATCTATCAGATTTATGTATTTACTATCTGATAGGGTAAATATAAATATTTGGTTTGATTTCGGTTTGGATCGGTTCGGGTTTTAAATTTAAAAACTTATAAATACCCGAAAAATGGATATTCCATCGGTTCGGATATTTTATATCCGAATATACTCAAAATTTACCCATATACCAAAAATGTAACCAAATTACCTGAAAACACATAAACTTTAATATACACAAACACATAAAAAATTCACATAACATGTAATATAACTCCAAATTTAACATTCAATGACTGAAAATGATAAAATAGTGACAACAAATATAGGTTACACAAAACCAAAAATGTAAAAACCCTAAATACTCATTAATGTCTTTAATTTTGGGTTTATGGATATCCGTATGGATATCGGTTCGGGTTCTACCAATACCATAGATAGGACTATGCATGACCTAATAGAGTAATTTGGTAATACTCATACCCTATCCAAACCGGTTTTTTTGGTTCAGTTCTGGTTTGAGTTTTCGGATTTGGTTTTTATGCCCAGACCTGAGGTGAATATTGATGTTATTCATGTCGATTCTCTCGGCTTTTATTCTAGCAGTCTTAACTACGTTTTGAAATGTACGTCATCTTTTGTTACATTTTTGGAAAAAATCCTTGATTTAACAGAACACATAATAGCAGCAAATCATTATAGTGATATAGTCTACATAAGTTTTTTTTCTTCCGGTAATGTCATTGTTTTTGTTAATACCCTAACCATATCTGAAATCACATTGTTGTCCAAGATAATGATGCCTCAGCATTGACATGTCTTAACGATTACTTTTACCCACAACCACAAAAAAATCCTCATTGATATAAAAACCTTCGACCTCATTTGATTTGAAAGCTTAATTAATTATGCAATAAGATAAAACCGAAGTGCATTTGTTAAATAATATGTGGATTTTACAGAGCAGTTACTGCTGTTGCATAAGAGTTAAGACTTGGTGGGTAGACTTAATTAAAGGCCATTGAAGTCACACACAAACTCGCAAGTCACAAGCACCAAATCACAAACACTAAATATTCTAAATTTGCGGAGAGCCTCAAAGTTTAACTTTCAAGTTGCCTCTATACGAAAAAAACTTGTCGTGTATTGATGATTCAAGTGGCATTTGGCTGGCCACACAATTTTAAAGGTAACGTTTAGGAGGGACCAGTCACTTTTGTGATATGTTTGAAGATAGATATGGATCGAGGGTTTTTGTCAGTCTGTTCAAAATAACCAATTTATATACTCATTCCGGTATCAGAAAATAATAGAAATTAGAAAATATGTTTTAAGAGATAATGATGTTAGATATGATATGATTTAGTTATGTCTTTGCACATCATATTTTGAGTTTTCAATAAATTTATTACTAATTATTAACTATAATAAATGTATTAGCTTTCTAAAAAAAATGCAAACCAGTAATTTTAAAAAAAATAAAACCATGTTATTTTATGTAGCAAAAATTAAAATACGTATAATATTCGTTAGTTTCTTGAAATCAAGATATGGTTGGCCTAATATTCCGATTGATCATCCTTGGGTTACGAAGCAGAATTCATGTTAACTTTCAATTTAGTTTTATATGAAAATGTTAAACATATAGGATATATTCGGGTTGGTTTATATTAGGGTCGGTTTCTTGCATTCATTTCGTCTGGGTAATTAGTCTATGAAATTCCCTTTAAATTAACAGACAAAACCCCCTGATTAAGGTTTCGTTGAGAATCTTTATCCCTGAAAGTAAGAAAAAGACAAAGGTAAACCGTGAAGTCATAGTCAAAAGACAAATTAGTTCCAACTAAAAAAAAAGTGATAAAGTTGAAAAAGTGACAGATAGAGAATCTATCCTTTGGATCCTCTCCTCTATTTTTAGCCCTTCACTTGGATCTCTCTTGGATAACTCATTAAATGACACTATCCAATATACCCACATGTGTATCAGCGTATGTATATGCATGTGTATCTATATTTAGAAGCTTCCTAATTTTGTCCCAAAAATATCTTCATCATGTTTTGTTCCTTTCCGCTATAACTCATAATTCTCTTCCAAAGTTATTGGATTTGTCCCCAAATCGATTGGAGATCTTAGAAGAAGAAGAAGAAGAACGATCTCCAGAGGAGAAAGAAGAAGAAGAAGAAGAAGATGTGTACTCAACATGATGAAACACAACACAACCTCCCTTGTCTCTATTGCCAACCACATTCATACATTCGCATGGTACATATACATACGTATATATATAGCTTATGATGAGTTCTGTATTCGGTGTAATAATTCTCACAACTAGTGGTTGATTTTGTTAGGTTCAACATATGATAGAGAGATGCATTCTACTCCGTATGACTCGTGACGAATGTGTCAAGGCGTTAGACCACCACGCAAGCATTCAACCACTCGTTACGCTCACCGGTTAGTCATTATAACATTACACATATGTATCCTATGTTTGTTCACAATCTTATCTATATATCGAAATTGTTTTATAGGTTTTTGAAAATGGTTCAAAAATGATAATTTAGATGTAGGTTTCTATTTCACGACGTCAAAAAGATAACTGTTGTGAAGAGTTTTTTTGGATCATATTCGTCATTTGTATAAGTCGTAAAAGTTAATTTATGGAACTAATACCAGACTTATATATTGAGGCTGCAAAATTCTTCAATTGTATTTTTTTTTTTTTGGGGTACAGTTTGGAGAGGACTTCAAAGAGAAAATAAGGATTTCTTTGAAACGTATGGGCATTTCGTCTCTCCTAGGCCCTTCCTAAGTAAGATTTTGTGGAATTAAATGTGTGTGTGTGTGTGTTTTTCTGTTAGTAAATTTCAATTGAATTTTTCAGCCAAATATGAAGTCATTATGTTGTCTAATATACGATTTTGATGAAGAATTTGTTCTTTTCCCCTTTTTGGGCGTGATTTTTGATCAGGCGGATATGTTCGAAGATCTCCGAGGTTTGCCAGAAGGATGCAATGAAGACTTTGCTTTAGGGTTCTAGCTAGATATTTAGGAGAAGAAGCTTGAAACTATATATATATATGTAGACCTAGGCATATTTTACATATGGGTAAGATGAAACATTCATGCTATTATATATAGACCGTTTTATATCAAAAGGTTTCACTATCAGATTAAGCAGAGACGCTTTTCATGCTATTAAGGTTGCTTATTTAGACGCAGTATAGTAACTGAAACCCTTGAATTATAAGAGGCTTTACGATTCAATATATATGTTTAAAAGATGTTGTTGGAAATTTGGATATTTATTTATAAGTCATTGAAGTTACCTATGTTTAAAACCTTGTTTATAAGTAGTATAAGTCAAAGATCTGCATATTTATACTATCTTGTTGGAAATTTGGATATTTATTTCAAAGATCTACAATTCATAAGTAGGAAATCAAAATCAGTTTCAGTAAATTCTTATAAACATCTTGGACGAAAACGGGATCTTTGAGTATATTCGTCCTAAAAAAACACAATAAAGCAGAAGTTCTTAAACAAGTTAGACATTAAATCCCGGTTAAGTCCAATTAATATAAGACACGTCATTGTTGCATCTCCGGTTTAGAAGCGATTGCTTCAGTTGATCGGGTTTCATATTGTGGCGTCGATTGGTTGAACCAACATAAAAACGAAGGCAACAATCTTAAACCGAACATAACCGGGCGAGCAACAGATAATTGCGAATTGTCTGTGTGATTCCGTTTAGATCGGGTGAAAAATCTGGACGACAAAAGTTTTCTAAAGCTTCCTCTTCCTCTGCCACCAAACTAATAATACCGACAAGATATTCTTACTTTTCTTCTGTTTCCTTAGTATTTTTTTCCGGAGGCTCTCAGCATCTTCTAGAGGATGCATTAGAGAGTCTCCTCTGAATCTTCGAAACGGGTGTTCGAATCTTGAGGTAAATTTTTGTAATCTTCTGTTTTTAGGATTTATTTATCTGACTGTCCTGTTATTTACTCTATATGATCTGCTCGATATTATAGCTAATTGGAAAAAATTTGAAAGCCTTATGAGTCCAATTTTGATTCAGTAAATTGAAGTAGGTTCTACATCGCAAGTTCTTGTTCCAATTATACTTGGGTATTCTGATTTTTGTCCGCTAGTGCAAAAAGGTCTCACCTTTTTCGCCATTTTACAGTCTTTTGAATACTTCCAATTCCTAAAGTCTTTGAGATTCTTCTTAAAGAGACATTTTTTTCACTCTTTGTTACACAATAACGTGAGAATGATGGACCCAGAAATCAGTCAAGAACTTGTTAATAAAAAAAAACCAAGGAAATTAATATGCTTTTTTATTCTTTGCTTTTTGGTGATATAGGACTCTCTATTGACTGGCCATGGCTGCTGATACCACGGCTTCAAGTTACTGGTTGAATTGGAGGGTTCTACTCTGTGCATTAATCCTCTTAACTCCACTAGTTGTAGCAGCTATTCTCATTTGGAAATATGAAGGCAAGAGAAAAGTGCGAGAGAGCCACCGAGAATTACCTGGGACATTGTTCCAAGACGAAGCTTGGACCACATGTCTTAAAAGAACACACCCTCGTTGGTTGCTTGCCTTTAGAGTATTCTCTTTTGTTGCAATGTTGTCTCTACTCATTTCCAATGTTGTGCGTGATGGAGGCGGCATATTCTACTTCTATACTCAGTGAGTGTTTAATCATTTAACATCCTTCTCATATTTCTGAATCTTTGAAATGAATGAAAAAGATTGGATTTTTTTTGCTGAAACAGGTGGACATTTACTCTTGTCACACTCTACTTCGGGGTAAATCTCTTGTAAATTCCGATGTTGAGGTTACTGTCTTTGTTTTAGACACTAAATCAGTGATTCTTTCCATGTCATAGTATGCTTCTTTGTTATCTGTTTACGGATGCTGCATCTACAATAAAGAAGCTGCTGGTAACAGGGAGAGTTATACAAGTATAGGTGATACGGAACAAGGCACTTATAGACCACCGATCACTCTTGATGGGATGGGAAATACTTCAAAATCTTCCAATGCGCATTTAGAAGCACCCGTCCGAGAAACTGCGGGTTTTTGGGTTTACATCTTTCAGATCCTTTTCCAAGTAAGTGTCCTAAAACATCGTGTTGAGAGTGAAGAATGTACAATGCCATCTCAAAGCTTCAAAAGGTCTAACAAAGTTTTCTGTGGGGGCAGACTTGTGCAGGTGCTGTTGTGTTAACAGATATCGTGTTTTGGGGGATAATCTACCCCTTTACTAAAGGTTACAGGCTGAGTTTTGTAAGTTGTGGCTCTAATACGTTTGATTCCCAGTTCTTTAGAAAGTTTTGTATTCATTTGATATGATAACTTGTCTCTAGCAATCTCTAATTCAGAAGTCGACCACCCTAACATGTGCTATTTCAATTGCAGCTTGATGTTTGTATGCATTCTCTCAACGCTGTTTTTCTCCTTGGTGACACATGCCTCAATTCCTTGGTAAGTATTCAAAACTGAAGTCTGCGGATATACGAACCTCCCGCCTTCTAATTAAAACCTAACAACCATCTTTCTTGATTCATTATCCAGCGATTCCCGCTGTTCCGGATGTCTTACTTTATACTTTGGAGCTGCATTTTTGTGGCTTACCAATGGATAATTCATTCCTTGAAGAACTTATGGTAAGTTGTTCCGTTTTATTATCTTGATAAAGGCAAAAGTTCTTCTTGAAGTCTTTGCAATGTATTTAAGAGTTTTAAGGGATCTTGTTATACATGGTTTTGCAGGTGGCCATACCAATTTCTTGATCTTTCATCACCCAACGCACCCTTATGGTACCTTTATAAATTCTTCACACTGTCACTTAGTATGGTATCTTGTTCAGCGATTAAAAAATAGACCATTGTAATGCTTCTGCAGGTACTTGGGAGTGGCAGTGATGCATTTACCGTGCTTTGCCGTCTTTGCTTTGATCATAAAGCTGAAGAATTTATTGCTACAGCGTTGGTGATAGTTTTGGGTTACCCCGAATTCAATTTTCATATGCTATCGGTTAAGATGGGAGACTACTACTACACATGAGGTGACGATGTTAATGGAGTCATGGGTCAGTCAAACAAAAGTCAGAGAAAGTCAAACCCTCTTTGTGGATAAGAGGCTAGCGAAAAGAAAGAATTATAAAGAGATGTCAAGTTTCCAACACTCCAAACGTTTATTTAGGTATTGTTTAGTTGTTTGTAAGATTAAAAAAAGTCTCTTTGATAATTAAGTTTCATAGTATATCTAGGTAATACATGGGACATAGTATATTTAAAAAGAAAAAAAAAAAAAAGACTAAATTGGCTGTATATAACACAAATCGAATGGTCGAAGCTGAAACGTTCGTTTAGAAGTTAGGTGGCATTACCCTAAAATTGAATGAACAATTGATCATCCACCAGCCTTTTTCTGGGAGGAGTAGCTGCAAAGTCTTGCAAGTAATTGTTAAGTAACAGAAAACACCCAAATTTTTAGAAAATCCATTAAATTATTTAAACATGGAGTTTTAGTTGAACAATACTTACAACTTGTTAGTATTTTCTGATTTATTAACGATGATTTGTAAGTTGCAACTATAAATGGTAAATATGATTAACAACCCAAATCATAATAAGAAGAAGAGTCGAGTTGGGTGAGCTAACTACCCAAATCTGAAGGCTACCCATTCTCTCTCTATCTTTCCTTCATTTTACTCTCAACGCTACCTTTGATCTGTATGCAATTTCTATCTTTGGAATTTGAGTGATTTCGCGTTTTGATTTGTGTTTAGCCACCTCTGGATCTGTTAGATTTATGGTTTTTTTTCTTCTTCTGCAGTTTGGTTTTCTGAAATGGCAAGGAAGAAGATCAGAGAGTACGACTCAAAGAGATTGGTGAAAGAACACTTCAAAAGGCTGTCTGCCAATGACCTTCCTATCAGATCCGTTCAGGTTTTTAATCACTTTCCTCCGATCTTGTCTTTTTTCATAGCTTTTGGGTTTAGTTCATTGGTTTCTCCGACATAAGTGCTCGCTCATGTTCAAAATTTTAGAAAGACTATATTTTTGCATTGGTTTGTGGTTACATTCTCCAAAGCAATTTGAGTAAGCTATAGAGGTTTGCAGCACTTTTGCCAAGAATACATTTTACTTTGAGTTTTAAAGGAGGCTTTTTTTTCTTTCTTTCAAATAGCATCTCTTTTGATCTATGCCATTTTACTGTTGTTTTCATCTTCTCATAAGGCTTCTTCTATTGTAACCTGTTTATTCAGATTAGCCAAACAACTGATCTAAATGAGCTCGTAGAAAAGGAACCTTGGCTCTCTTCTGAGAAGCTGGTCGTGAAACCTGATATGTTGTTTGGAAAGCGTGGCAAGAGTGGTTTGGTTGCCTTGAAATTAGATTTTGCTGAAGTTGCCACTTTTGTCAAAGACCGTTTGGGCCAAGAGGTAATCTTTTGATTTTTTAGCCATTCTTCTTAAGACCATTTTCGCTCAGCCTTTCTGTCTATCATCTGTTAGGTAGAGATGAGTGGATGCAAAGGACCCATAACAACATTCATAGTTGAGCCATTTATTCCGCACAACGAGGAGTTTTATCTTAATGTGGTCTCGGATCGGCTTGGATGCAGCATAAGCTTTTCAGAGTGTGGAGGAATTGAGATCGAGGAGAACTGGGACAAGGTATTTTGGTTTTCTTTTACATTTCTCAAGTGTCTCTTTCAATATCTTCTATCATAAAGCTGAAAGCTCCAATTGTTACAGGTCAAGACAATATTTTTACCAACAGGTGCTTCCTTGACACCTGAAATTTGTGCACCTCTTGTGGCAACTCTACCCTTAGAGGTACATCAATCTTTTAATTGGATAAAATGGTTGTGAACATGATATAGAATCTGGACTTATGGCTTCGACTAATAACATTTCCACCTTCAGATCAAAGCAGTGATTGAAGAATTTATCAAAGTAATTTTCACTCTATTCCAAGGTATGCCAAGACCTACATACATACAGATCAAATTACCTTTACTTTACTGTCATAAAAACTAAGCTTTTAGTCTTGTTTCCTTTGGTATGCTAGATCTTGATTTCACTTTCTTGGAGATGAATCCTTTCACTCTAGTTGAGGGAAAGCCTTATCCTCTGGATATGAGGGGTGAGCTTGATGATACTGCTGCCTTCAAAAACTTTAAAAAGTAAGTTTGACTCCCGGATTTCCAAACCGTTACAGCTTGAGAACTTTGAGAAGGTGCACATGATTAAGCTCTCGAACTTGCAGATGGGGCGACATTGAATTTCCTATGCCATTTGGAAGAGTAATGAGTCCCACAGAAAGCTTTATCCACGGACTCGATGAGAAGGTATCACCATCTTTACATTAATCTAATCCAAATGTCTGTTTGCTTCGTCGCTATGAGACTAGTAAGGAGCTTTCAATGTGATGCACCTTTTGTGGTTGCGCAGACAAGTGCCTCTTTGAAGTTTACGGTTTTGAATCCCAAGGGACGGATTTGGACAATGGTAGCTGGAGGAGGAGCAAGTGTCATCTATGCGGATACCGTATGTTCCCTAAGGAATCATTACTGAGAATCTCTGCATTTTTCTTTTAAAACAAGTCCAACATCAAAATTTCTTATCTAGGTTGGAGATCTCGGGTATGCATCTGAACTTGGCAACTATGCTGAATACAGTGGAGCACCCAAAGAAGATGAGGTTTTGCAGTACGCCAGAGTCGTTATCGATGTAAGACTAAATTATTGTTCTCCTTCCATAAGACATTTATTTACCTGTGACTGAATAATAACAATACAATGCTGCAGTGTGCTACAGCAAACCCAGATGGAAAAAGCAGAGCTCTTGTGATTGGAGGTGGAATCGCCAACTTCACTGACGTTGCCGCTACTTTCAATGGCATAATCCGGGCTCTTAAAGAAAAGGTAAGTCAAGAAAACTTGAGATTCTCTCAAGAGTCATTACTGACTAAAGGGGATCAAAAGCAAAACATCTTTGGTCATGTTGTGACTATTATATCTCTCAACAGGAAGCAAAGCTGAAAGCAGCAAGGATGCATATATTTGTGAGGAGAGGAGGACCAAATTACCAAAAGGGACTTGCTAAAATGCGAGCCCTTGGAGATGATATCGGTGTCCCCATCGAAGTCTATGGACCAGAAGCAACCATGACCGGTATCTGCAAGGAAGCAATCCAATACATCACAGCAGCAGCATAAGCCTCAGATCCATATGTATTACCAAAAAGGTCGGTTGTTTAGAGCCTCTATCTACTTTATGTTCAACATCACTCAAGCTAAGCTACTTGCAATGTCTTGAAAACTCTTGTGATTCGACTCTCTTTCACCTAAAGTTTCCTCAGATTCAATTAATAATCTTTGTTAATCTTTTAACCCTCTATTTTCTTTTGAAATTTTGATCATCTCCTAGGCGTTTTGAGATAGGGAAAACAATGAATCAAGATGGATATAGCATAATCAAATATGAGTAAACATAATCTTATTGAACTAAAGTACAATCAATATGTAGAAAAAGAAAAAACAAACAAGAGTTTTGACAAATTCATAATAATAATTAAAGATCTTGTTGCTGCCTCTGCTGAAGATTGATAAGTTTAGAGTAAGGACCATTCTTGTTCTCAACGAGACTATTGTGGCTGCCTTGCTCTATGATCTTACCATCTTGTATTACACTTATCATATCCGAATTCTGGATCGTCGATAGCCGATGAGCCACCACCACCGTGGTCCTGTCCTTCATTAGCCGATCCAACGCTTGTTGTACCTAAAAAAGTTCATTATTGTAATAAACCCATCAATCTTTGTGGAAAAAAATCACGACCCAAACTCTAAATCCTAATGAAAGCTTACCACATGCTCTGATTCAACGTCCAAGGCACTTGTGGCTTCGTCAAGAAGCAAAATCTTTGGATTTTTGAGGACAGCTCTAGCAATAGCAATCCTCTGTCGCTGGCCGCCTGACATCTGAACGCCTCGTTCACCGACTTTGGTTGAGTAACCTTCTGGAAGAGAGCTGATGAAGCTGTGAGCGTTTGCAACCTTAGCTGCTTCCATGACTTCAGTTTCAGTAGCTCCTTCTTTACCGTACAAGATGTTCTCGTATATCGTCGTTGCAAAAAGCGCCGGTTCTTGTTGAACCAGACCGATGTGTCTTCGCACTGAGTTCAACTTCAGTTTCTTGATGTCTTGTCCTGTAATAAATAACAAATTTCTTGTGATACAAGAAACCTATGAACAGAGTGTCTGAAGTAATTTTGTCACGAGCTGACAGTACTCACCGTCTATCATGATTTTTCCGGCTGTAGGATCGTAGAACCTGAGAATGAGCGAAAGGACAGAACTTTTACCGGAGCCGCTTTGTCCCACGAGCGCCATGCTTTTGCCGGAAGGAACTATTAGATCGAAATCGCTGAAAATAGTCACATCAGGGCGGGAAGGATAGCTGAAATGGACACCTTTGAGCTCAATTGTGCCTTCCACATTACTCAGCTCCTCGCCTTTATCTCCAACGACCTGAGTTTTCCGGTCCAATAGCTCGAAAACCGAAGCAACCATCTGGTTTCCTTTAAGCAGATCTGGGGCTAGAGCCAACACTTCACCCATCACTAATGCCGTTACGATCAAAACCATGAATGTTTTCATCACAGACTCGAAACTTGATAATCCTTTCTCCATCAAAACCGATCCATACCTGTAAAAAACAACAACTAAATTTTCAATCTTTGCAATCTTCTATACTTAAATTTCTCTGTTGTGAAACTTTTTAATAATATATACCATAGGGCAAGACCGTAGGCAGAGAAGATGAAGAACTGAGAGACACCGTACAAAATCCCGGCTATCTGACCACGACTGAAAGACTGTTTGGAAGGTTCTAGAAGCTCTTTGGAAAAAAGTTCTAGAATCTTCTCCTCAGCACAAAAAGCGGCCACGGTTCTGATGTTGCTAACAGCCTCTCCTGCCAACATGTTTGCCTTCAAGTACGCTTTATTCAAGTTTCCTCCGTAGCCTTGCATGAAAATTTTCTAATAATACAACCAAAAAAATATGTAAAAAATGACAACCAAGAAAAGTGTGTAAACGCATGCAACCGCAGAATTTGTTTTTTGCGTTTTACCTCGCTGATATGACCGCTTATAATCAATGGGTATGTGGCCAAGACAACAAGTGTAAGACGCCAGTTGAGTATAAAAGAAATGATGAAAGAGGTCACAACGAGAGAAAAATTCGCCAGTAGAATCGTCGATCTATCGACTACGATGGTTCTAAGTAAAGTCGCATCTCTTTCAAGTCTTGACGCCAACATCGAGCTAGTGTTATCGACCTTATCAAACCACCCGATTTCATTCCTCAAGATTGCTAAACCAAGAATAAAACACAATCATCACGTTTTTAGATTCAACCAATTTTAAGACAAATAATCGTAGGATTAAGGATTTAGACCATGGTTTTTGTGTTTGTTCATACCTGAAAACATCTTTTGACGGACTCGGAGAGTGAGACGCTCACCCATAATACCGAAGCTGGTATGCTCAATGATGTGTGAAATGACGGTGACGACGGAGGCACAACAGAAGAGGATAGAGATTTTCTTGACCTCTTTTTTAGTCGTGTCCCAGTCCATGTAATAAGATACTAAAGCATCAGAGATCCCAAGGGCGAAAAGCGGCATTTGAGATCCTGCGACTAAGGAACCTAACGTACCACAGATTGCGTACTTCCAGTCCGGACGGATCATAGAGTAGAGACGTCCCAACGTTACTTTGACCTTTCTTGGCGTGTCTTCTTGATTTACTGATTGATGATTGGAGCATATGTTCTTCTTTGTTATTGGTAATTCCGCCAAGGCTTTTGTACTGCAAAAATGAAAGAAACAGTTAATGATATGCGGAAATAAGTTAAATAAATTGTACGTTTGTTCTTTTCCATTTGTGTTTTTTTTTCGGTTTTGGTTCGGATCAGATAGATTAAACCGGATTGGGCATCTTAAACTTTAAGTATTAGTACCTGACTGGTAAGCTTGGAGTGTGGTTCAAGTTAGGGTTGGCAGCTTCTTGGATACGAAGGAGAGAAGAGTAAGCTCCATCGGGGTTGGAGATGAGTTCGTCGTGGCTACCGGACTCGATGATCTTCCCTCCTCCAACGACGGCTATGATGTCAGCGTTTCTTACTGTGGAGAGTCTATGAGCCACCACCACCGTCGTCCTCCCAACCATCACTCTGTCCAAAGCTTCCTGCACGCTTTTCTCTGACTCCGAATCTAATGCGCTTGTTGCTTCGTCAAGTAAGAGTATCGACGGATTCTTCATTATCGCTCTTGAAATAGCGATCCTCTGCTTCTGCCCGCCGGATAGCTGAATCCCTCTCTCACCTACCTATAAAACCCGAATAACAAGCAAAATTAAGGGTTTATATGTTAATTTCTTGTATTCTAAGCTATCCAATTTTCAACAGACCTGGGTTTCGAATCCTTCTGGTAGCTTATTGATAAATGAAATGGCTTCCGAGAGCTTTGCGGCACGGTTAATATCCTCAGCCGTGGCATCTTCTTTACCATACATAATGTTCTGGCGAATCGAGGTTTCAAACAGAGCAGGCTCTTGATTAACCAGACCTATATGTCCCCTTAGCCACTTAAGATCCAAGTATCTGATATCGTTCCCGTCCAACATCACCGCCCCATCGGTAGGCTCGTAGAACCGTTCAATTAAAGATACGATGGTGCTTTTCCCAGAGCCACTTCCTCCAACAAGAGCCACGACTTTCCCCGCAGGGATCTCTAGGTTAAACTTGTCAAAGATCACCACGTCAGGACGAGAAGGGTAGCTGAAAGTCACGTCCTTGAATAGAATGTCTCCGTCTACTTTCCCGAGTTTACGACCTGTTTTCTCCTCTGTGTTCCTTTCAATCATCTGAAAAATCGGATACGCAGCAGCTCTTGCTCGCATGAATGTGGAAATTTCTGGAGCCGCCTGACCAAGAGACCTGACCAAAAACAGAGTTTTTGTGATCAACGAAAAAGGATTAAGGGGAAACGTATTAAGCAATCAAGCTAGGTAGAAATAAAAGTTTTATATTACAAGCCAGCGATGACAACGTTGAGCATGGTCGTGAAAGATTCGCCACCATTAGCGATTCTCTTGTGAACAACGATGCTTGTGAACCAAATGAGCAATGCCCAAGACAAAAACAGGATACAGATCAACGAACCAAGTCCTAGTCCTTTGACTAAACCGGCTTTTCTCCCGTAAATGTAAGTGTTCTTCAAGGCTCCTTGGTACGAACTCACCGCCTTTTCTTCTCCCGTGAACGCTTGTACGGTCCTCACATTCCCAATCACCTGAATTTAAACAGATATATAATTAAATACACAAAAAGAAAATCACAATCAGATGGTTTTCTTGTCTGACAAGTTACTAACCTCTTGCGCAATCTCGTTGGCCTTGACGTATGATTTCCGGACACGGACGATAAGTCCGGTGCTGACAAAAGCGTAGATGCCGCCTGAGAGAGCAATGAGTGGGACTATGGAGAGAGTGACGAGACTTATTTGCCATACACTCGTGAATCCGATTGCAAAACCGGCTATGAACCGGGTTATGAAGTGCAAGAAATTCCCTACCTGCAACAAAAATACCAGTAATCCGGTTTATCATATTCCACGAACCGGATTTAGGTGATTACATTTAAATTATCTTTATCACTTATCAGTATTGGACTAAAGCCCTAACTATTTGATACTGAACATAATCTAATAATAGCACTAGACAACTTATGGCGCATGCCTTACTAAAAAAATGTTCATTGTTTCTTAGTAAGTCTGTTTTTACAGCTAAATTAAGTATTATGTATTGTAAGAAATATATGTTATTTTTATCATATATATATATATATATATATACATATATATTATTCATTGTATCAGTGAGATTTTATTTGTTATTTTTTTACACCTAGATTTTATTTGTTACACAAAATAAATTAATATAACCGATATTGACAACTCTGACCGGTCCAACTAGGAAAAACGGAATCGATATCGGTAAGATTTCAGTTTAGGGTACCTTCTCGGAAAGAGCGTCTTGGACGACAATGATGTCGGAGG
Source organism: Cardamine resedifolia (assembly GCA_014578085.1). Classification (NCBI taxonomy): domain Eukaryota; kingdom Viridiplantae; phylum Streptophyta; class Magnoliopsida; order Brassicales; family Brassicaceae; genus Cardamine; species Cardamine resedifolia. Next base: position 83,382 of record VBRH01000131.1, read on the forward strand.
TGACGGCGGAGATGACTTCCCCGGTGGAAGATTCGGTATCGAATAAGCTTATATCTTGTCTTAACATTGACCGCAGATAAGCTTTTCTCATCTTCGCCGCTTGTCTCTCTCCCGTATGCATCCAACACGCAACCTCTGTTTCCATTCAATATTTGTTTTATTTATGAATTATGTCTTCAAAATATATATAATTGCTTGATTTATAACTAATTATTTGTTATGTTATTCACCTATCCATGATGAGAAGAGTATCACCACACTCAGATATACAAAATCCAGCGAGTACTGCATGCCAAAGAATAAGAATTAATTAGCATTTCATAATAACATTGGAAATTATTCTTTATTAGCATTTTATTTGGAATACTTATTACCGATGTATTTCATCATATGAATTAAATTAGTTAGCATTTAACCGACTTTGACCTAGAAATTGAGATGCATTTTAAAAGTTTTTGATAAATTCGTATGA
>VBRH01000131.1:96815-107295 GCA_014578085.1 Cardamine resedifolia
TATATAGATTATATATATATATATATATATATATATATATTGATTAAAATCACAAAACTTAACAACACAACAACGAGAATCACAACACAGCTCCATCAGACAACCAAACCATGAAATCATCACATATGGCTCTAATCTGCATAGTCATGCTCTCCCTCTTTACTTTGCATGAATGTAAGCATAACTTTTTCTCAAATATAATATATGTATATATTATATATACACATACACATATATCCACGAATGTCTCTCTTTTTTTTCATCCTCAATGTTTGGTTTGATTCAAAGATCAAGTCGATGTGTAGGTGCGAGGATTGGTGTTACAGAGATGAAGGGGCCAAACTCCAAAAACGTTGCAGAAGCGTGTTACTTTGGCCCATGCCATGCTTTGGTACCTCATTGTTGGTGCTGCCCACATTTACATCAGTGTTGGTCAGGCGAAGAAGGCCATAGCTATTGCGACCAACAATGTAAACTACCATCCAACTAAACCATTGATAAACAATGCACTATTGCTGCTTTTTCAATTTTCTAAAACTTTCCAAGCAGTCAGTCTTATAATGCTTGCTTGTAATAGTTCTCTTTAATTACTATTTTTTAAAATAAAATAAATAGACGTCTCCTAAAGAATCGATGCTTCTATACGTCTGACAAGCCATTAACAAAATGTGTAAATCAGTTTTAAAAAATATAAAAAAATAATTCATCTAAATATTGTAGTTGAATATTTTTTTGTCAAAATATTTCAAAGTTACATTTTTTACTAAAGAAATAATAATTGGAATACATAATGCGATTTCTATCAATTATGTTTTTGTTCTATATTTCAATGGTATAATTCATAATAATTCAAATTTTCTACTAGACTCATAATTGAAATCGAACCAACTAGGAAAAAGAGAAGGAAACTGAACCAAAAACTTAATTTCTTTTGACTAAAAAGTAAAAATATTTGATCAAAAATAAAATAAAATAGAACCACAATATACCAAACCAAACTTGAACCGAATTTAACACCTTGAAGGAGTTCAAGGCATATATATTGGGCTTGGGCCTTTCGGCCCTATAGTTTGTTTTTGTTTTTCCCTTAAGCAGAGCGACGCCAGTGGAAATACAAATTCCGTACAGTACGCTTTTCAAATTTTGTTCGTAACAGAAAAAAGAAATTTAAAAACGGAGAAAATATCTGAAGGAAGATGGCGGGATCCCTAACAGCATCAATCCGAGAGCACCACCGAGGAAACGCGGAGGCAGCTTCAGAATTTTCCCGATGGCTGATCAGTTTTGCTCGGTTTGTCCAGTATCCATCTTCTCCCTCACCGTTTCCAGGTCTGAAACCTCTCGGAAAGAGAGAGCTGTATTATTCGCCCCAGGGGACTTGGTTGTCGACGTCTTCTTCGACGGTGGCTCTCCAGATGGTGGACGATGTGAACAGATCCGATGTAATCCTATCCGTCGAACTCGACGGGAAAGTCCTTGTGAGTTGATTTTGTCTCTCTCTTTATTGTTCTATAGAATCGGATGTTTAGATTGGTATTCGCGAAGGTGTTTAAGCTTAGTCGAATTGTAAAATCTGGATCTATCCATGTTTGATTGAAGTTTTTAAGTGCCAAATTTAGCTTGATGGTGTTTAAATTTGTTCTTCGATGGTGTTTAATCTCAATTTCTACAGGAAGAACACTACATTTCAAAGCTGAATTTCTCATGGCCTCAGATGTCTTGCGTTTCTGGGTTTCCAACTCGTGGTAGCCGAGTGATTCTCGTTAGCTATAAAGATTCTGAAAACGAGGCATGATCTTAACACTGCATCTCTTTTAGATTTTCTGGAATTTGATAAATGTCCATGAGTTAGATACTTCAGAGTTGTGATCGAAATCATGTGGTTTAATGTGCTTGTTGTTTCTTCTTCAGATCCAAAAATTCGCTTTAAGGTTTTCCACATGTGATGCAGCGTTGAGCTTTGTGGTAGCTCTTAAGGTTAGCCATTAATGCAATTAGCTGCCTTAGATTATTATCAGATGGAGATGATATTTCATTACCCTTGACTTCTGTTTATAAGCTATTTTCTTTGAAGGAGAGCCAATGATTACTGTTTTGATCTGTGTGCAGGAGAAGCTCAAGGGATTAGAGAAAGCTGGTAACCAGAAAATTGAAACTAGTTCCGAGGTTTCTTTCCCGTCAGATTACAACCCTTCAGTTGAGATCGTCCCCAGGTTAGAAGATCACATTACAGTGTTGTGAGTTTTTACTAGTGCTTTGGCCAACAATTTTGATATGGTAAATCCTCTTGGCAGAGCCATTGAGGAAGAGCCAAATATGGTGAATTCTCTTTGCAGAGCCACAGAGGAAGAGCCATATATGATAAATCATCTTTGCAGAGCCACAGAGGAAGAGCCAAATATGGTTGATAGTTATGTTCCTGAAATGCTACCAAGACTAATTGAGTATGAAACTGGACAAACCTTATACCAACCACAATCCACGCTAAGTCAAATCCCTAACCAGAACTTCATTAATTTCCCTCCAAGTTTCACCACTTTACTCTCTGGTTGCTTCCCCAACTCCACTCTAGGTACATTTATTCATTGATCTTGTGTATTCCAAGTTTGAGAAATATCACCTCAATTAATACATTTTTAACACATTTCCTCCTTATGAAACCCACTATTGATGCAGGCCAAACAACCGTAAAGCAGGATCCTGATCTAAAGTCACAGATACTGGTACAGCATAAGCAAACCCGACTTTTTTCACAAATCTCTTTCTACACAACAACACATGTAATTCTTATGATTTATTCTGATTCTGAGATTCCATCTTTTTTGTTTTGTTTTGACAGAAGTACATGGAGGATTCTTCATTTCAAGGTGAGCTTTCTCCAATACTCACACACAGACAATATTAACCCATTTAGACTCCAACTTTACGTTTCAGCTTCAACTTCACTTAATAGACTTAAAAAAAAACTCTACTGTCTATGTAACAAGTGGTTTCCTCATTATTCAGATATGCTGCAGAAAGTGGAGACAATTATGGACGAGATTGGAGGTAACTGGATTCTCTGAGTTTCATCATAGATATATATATAATATATATATAAAACACACTATATCACTCTTATTTTCCAGTTCCAGTCTTTTGTTAATTGATTCAACATATATTGGTTTAATCTGCACACTTTTTTAGACATTGTTGATTTTCTGTTTGGGAATAAAAACATAGTGACTAGTGGCTGTAACATCATCATCTTACTGAATTTGTTCGAATCTGAATTTTTGTGGATTTAAATTAATGTTATATCATTCTTATGGGATAATGATTTAGCTCTAAGATTCATATCCCTTATATACTAAAATAGAAGCAACAAAAAATAGCAAAGTATTGCAAGAAAAGTTATTTAATATGTAAGATATTATTACTAAATATGCCATTAACACAAATTTAATCATCTTATCAAACCATGTTAGATAAAAAAAAAATTAAATTGTTTTATTAAATCATCTAACATTTTACAAAACCATCATATGTAAAACAATTTTTTTTCCTTTGACTATAATTTTAGATGAGTGTTCGTGTTATGCGGCAGAATTTTGTTATTTATATATTTTGTTTATTGTGTTCTTCACATTAAATTAATAATTGTAGCCCCATGCATGTGTGGCGCATGAACTTACCAGAAGTATACTACACTAATAAAAAAGGTAGTTTGCGATTCTTGCACAAAACAAAATGTTGCTTTGGAACCTCTAAGACTAATTTAGACAGCTCACAGAGTGAGTAAACCTTGAGATGAAAGAGATATAGGGAGAAGAAAACATTAAGACCAAGTTAACCTTGAACGTTAACGTTTTTTTAAATAACTGAAATTAAAAAAGGACCAACAATGGTGGAGGACAGTTTTATTTTTATATTATAGTCAAATAATACGATATTATATTTCCATATAAGTTACGAATTACTTGAAATTGGAAAATCGACCGAGATGGTAGAAAAGTCAAGGCCTATAATCTTTCCTAAATATAGTTGATCTATTTCCTTATACATATTTATGGATAAGTTTTGTATCTACATATATTACGATTAGACAACACAATTCTTTTTCTTTTGATAAAACAGTACTAGACAATTCTTTTAGACAAGCAAATCATGAAATCATCACATATAGCTCTAATCTGTATAGTCATGCTCTCTCTCTTTGCTACGCATGAGTGTAAGTATATATAGTTTATTCCTTTCTAGATACATATACATATATCAAATGTATGTTTGTTTTCCTTTTTTCCATCGTCAAAGTTTGGTTTTGTGTGTGTTGGAATCTGACATTGTAGGTGGGAGAATGAAGCTTAGAGAGATAGGGAAATCGAGCAAGATATACATACCATCGTGTGTCCATGATTATTGCTCTTCCAGTAGTTTCTCACTGAAGAAGGACTGCTGGTGCTGCTTCCAAATTAAAACTCACAAAAATCTTTGTTGGGATGAAAAAGACTTTCCCGACGCCAAACAGCAATGCTTCGCCCAATGTTGATCAAACTCATTTTTAAATATTTTATAATGCTCCTTTTTCGATTTCAAGCTTTTCTTACAATACGCGCGCTTAGTATAATCTTATATAGAAAACAATGCATACTTACTTCCTACTTATTTTTACTCAAAATAAGAGTTATCTATAATAAGTAGTTAAGTACCTTGATTTTAGAGTTCATGTACTGGATGTAACTTCGATTGCATTGACGATCGTTTTTACAATTTCTTATAAGATTTAAGACAAAATTATTTAATTAAACAACTAGAAATAAATTGTTGCCTGCCTGAGAATTTTTTTTTTTTTTTTAAATACAGAAAAAGATCGATCAACCATATATTTGTAAGAATGTAACCTCATCAACAAACTGCAAATGTAGTCAGATTAAATTATTTAAATAATAATTTTTTTTGTTGTTAATAATAAAATTTCTGTAGGAAACAGCAAAATTATACTACCAATAACCTCTTGACTAAAAGACACTTTCACTTTGCTACCAATTTTTATATGTTACATATTTGTAAATTTTATACGTGTTGACTTGACTGTAATGCATTTTAGTGGATTTAAATTAATGTTATGATATATTTTTTTTACCTAATTTAATTCATTGAATCTAATCCAATTACATTTTGTTGCCATCAGAAAAAACAAAAAAAAGAAGAAGAAATAATGTGTGATTAAAGCTTTTATTAAAAAAAAAAATTGTGATTAAAGTTGGTAGATGTTAAAAATCCGGTTCCAGTTTATGGAATTTAAACAAAATTACAATTATAAATTAATAATTAATTTGTATGGGGTTTTAACAAAAAAGAAAAAAGAAAAAAAAAAAGTGGAGTTTGTTGGGAAAAATAAAATTGTATACCCGAGTGGATCAATAAATTTAATGAATACGGGAAAAAAAAAAGAATTCAATCATAATGTTTTCAAATTTTTTGGAAAGCTTATACGAGGGAATCGGCGACGATGACGCCGCCGACGACGACGACGAGAAGAAGAAGAACCCGAAATCTTCAACGGAAAGACACGATTCGGAGAGAAGCACCGATCGTTTGTCTTCGATTTCACCGGAAGATGAGGCTCAAGCGCGTGGGGTGAAAGATGACCTGACGGAACTCGGTCATACCCTCACGCGCCAATTCCGGGGCGTCGCCAACTTTCTGGCTCCGTTACCAGATGGATCTTCTTCCTCTGATCTATCAAATCATAGATTGAACCAATCGCGATCTTCAGATCCCGGATTGAATCAATCGCGGTCTTCGGATCCCAGACTGAATCATTCTCGGTCTTCAGATCGGTACGAATCGTGTGTTGGAATTGATACGCCGGAGACGGGAATTAGGGTTAGGAGCTGGAATTCGGAGACGATGGCTTCGAAAGAAGAAATTGTAGAAAATGTGTGCCAGGATCGGGAGGAGGAAGAAGAAGAAGAAGAAGAGGAGGAAACTGATGATGAAGAAGAAGAGATCGAGGCGGTTGCTCTGACCGACGAAGTACTCGCATTTGCGAGGAACATAGCAATGCATCCAGAAACTTGGTTGGATTTTCCTCTGGACCCTGACGAAGATCTTGATGGTAACGTTACAATGAGTCAAATTTTGGATTTCGATAAAATGATTTGTTGGAATTTCACAAGTCAAATTGTTGGGCTTTAGTCTTGATCGATTGACTTAAATGCATATCAAAGTTTTGGTTTTAAAATTTTTTTAGTCTTCCTTGTTTGTAGATTTGGAAATGTCTGATGCTCAAAGAGGTCATGCTTTAGCTATAGAAAGTCTTGCTCCGAGGTTAGCTGCATTGAGAATAGAGCTTTGTCCATGTCATATGACTGTTGGTTACTTCTGGAAAGTCTATTTTGTTCTTCTTCATTCAAGGCTCAATAAACACGATGCTCAGCTTTTGTCTTCCCCACAGGTAAGAAAACCTCAAATCTTCTTGAATAGATTCCACATAAACAAAAATGATTAAATGATTCTTGTTCTTACTCAATAAAATTGTTGCAGGTGATGGAAGCAAGAGCGTTGTGGATGAAAGAGCTTCAGAATCAAACTCATTCATCAAAAGAAGGTAAAGGTAATATTCTTGAGGAGGACATTACACCATCAACTTCAAATTTCTACCACCATGCTCCTCCTGAGTTTTTGTCTCCAAGAATATATGCCTTTGAACCTCCTTCAATCATGTATCACGATTTTGAACACGGGTCTGAAAACGCGCAGTTTATTGATAAAGCTGTTATCGAGGAAAAACCAATCCAGAAGAATGACAAAAAGAGTGCAAGCGTTAGCCAAACACCTAAAGATGTTGATGATGATGATGATGATGATTGGCCAGAAGAAGAAGATTCTGCTAATTCTTGGACTCCAATGTTTACAGTGAATGAGGATGATGTTTCATTCAGCGATCTCGAAGGAGATGATGATATAAGTAGCTTAGCGCTCAAGTCAAAGACTACCTCAAAGGGCACAGACCAAAAAAGAACATGAATCATCAACTCTAGTTATAGTTAAGCTTGGCTTGTTGGTTTGCCCTGCGTCACGAGATGGAAGCAATAGAACTGAACATAAGGATGTGTGCTGAGTCAAATCGTGAAGTCTTTTTGGGTGAGTTTGATTGTTTGTGGGATTTAAGATATTTACTCTCAAAGAGAAGGAAGAAAGAAAAAAAAAAAAAGGGTTTTGATTGAAACATGTACAGAAGATTACTTTGATCACTTATATCAATTAAATTGTATTGTTCTTCTCTTGCCGATGTAATGAAATATTGAAAGGCGTCACTAAGTGTTAAACTAGATGAGATTTGTTTGATATTTATATGTATGACAATACTTAATCATATCTCAATTGGCCAGTGAAACAGATTACACATTGCTAGAAACAGAAGTTGAAAGACCCAAAGTAGACGTTTTGATTATTGGATGATCTAGGAAGATAATAATACCTTAGACGAACTCAAATCGAATAGCATTCTTATTGTTGTGTGTGTTTTGACTTTGACATAATAAAAAAAATCTTGGGGATTGCAAATACGATGCCGTTTCTGTGGAATAAAGGCAATGTTTTGGCAAAAGAGTAATGGGAAGCTGAACGTTGTTGTGTGTGTGTGTGTGTCTCAATTATGAATCCACCCAGAAACCAGAGCGAAAACGTCAGATCGTGAATAAGAAAGACTTTTATCGAAGAAAAAAAGATAAAATCACTCAGCTGCAGCTAAATAATCTCAGCTTCTTCTTCTCCGGTGAAGCATAAATTCTTCAGATCTCATTTGTTTTGATCGGATCTGATTCGCAATCCTTGAGAACACAGGCAAGGAAGAAACGACCATGGCAGGGGCGGCCTCGGCGCTGTTTCTGCTCGATATCAAGGGCCGTGTTCTCGTCTGGCGCGATTACCGTGGCGATGTCACCGTTGCTCAAGCCGAGCGTTTCTTCACCAAACTCATCGAGAAAGAGGTTTCTCTTTCCCTTCTATTTCTTTCTAGATGTGCGATTCGTTTGATTTTATTTCTGTTTTCAATGTTTGATTTTGCTACTTTGATGCTGTGAAAAATGGAAGACCATTTCGATGCACTTATTAGGAATCATGGAGTCATTCATTTCTAATTTCCATCTCTAAGATATTCGCCGATAGAAATTCGAAACTCTTCCCGAGAGTTTATTCTAAGATAGTGATGGATTCGTATCTGTCTCCGTGATCTGAGATTCTCGTGAAATTTTGAACATTTACAACTAATGAATTAACTTTGATCAGTGGTTATAAGATTGAAATTGGATTAGAATCAAATCTTAATACCTCTGTTTTCTTTGTGAATTTCGTTTAATCTTTCAGGGTGATTCACAGTCAAATGATCCGGTTGCTTACGATAATGGGGTGACCTACATGTTTGTACAGCATAGTAACGTTTACCTCATGATAGCTTCCAGACAGAACTGTAATGCTGCCAGTCTTCTCTTCTTCTTGCATCGCGTTGTCGATGTATGTATCCCTATATCGGTTTTCTCAACTGCATTCTTTTTCCTGGATTCTATCATTATTTACATGTTTCTCATTGTAGGTCTTCAAGCATTACTTTGAGGAGTTAGAGGAAGAATCATTGAGGGATAACTTTGTGGTTGTGGTATGTTAATGCTTCTCCCATCTGCTCTTATAACAAATGCTTGTATGTTGTGATATCTCTTGCATGGGCTGGATATGTGTGGGCATAAATATATCTCTAAAATTGACTTTTGTTGCTGGCAGTATGAGTTACTTGATGAGATGATGGACTTTGGTTACCCTCAATATACTGAAGCAAGAATCCTTAGTGAATTCATCAAGACTGATGCATATAGAATGGAAGTTACACAGAGACCCCCAATGGCTGTCACAAACGCTGTATCATGGAGGAGTGAGGGTCTACAGTTCAAGAAAAATGAAGTAGGTGTTTAGTTTTTTCTACCAGGAAACATTTTTTATTTTTCTATTGTTTAGGTTTCCAAATGTTTTACAGACTGCTGTTTTGTAATCCAGGTTTTCTTGGACGTAATAGAGAGTGTAAATATCCTTGTGAACAGTAATGGGCAAATTGTGAGGTCTGATGTCGTTGGAGCGTTGAAGATGCGAACATACTTGAGGTACACTCTTTAGTGTTCCTAATCAACCAAAGCATGTCTAAAATCGCTCCTCTTTGACTCTCTGCTGCTGTTACAGTGGAATGCCAGAGTGTAAGCTAGGCCTGAATGATAGAGTATTGTTGGAGGCACAGGGACGAGCAACAAAAGGAAAAGCCATTGATTTGGAGGACATAAAATTCCATCAGTACGTTATTCTCTTGCAACTCCATACATTCTCTGACAATCACTAATCCGGGACACTTTGTTTTTTTTTTTAACTCAAGTAAATATTCAATACTTGTGTTTCACACGTCTCTTTCTTTAAAATATAGGTGTGTTCGATTGGCCCGTTTTGAGAATGACAGGACAATATCTTTCATACCACCTGATGGATCTTTTGATTTAATGACTTATAGACTCAGTACTCAGGTTTGAAATGTGGAATATTGAACGGATAGTTTTTTTCCCCTTCTTAAACAAATTTATAATCAGATGATATATCCTAAGTTTACATAAACACTTGTTCAGGTAAAGCCTCTTATATGGGTGGAAGCGCAGATAGAGAGGCATTCCAGAAGTCGTGTTGAGATGCTTGTAAAAGCTAGAAGCCAGTTCAAGGAAAGAAGGTAACTAATAATTTCGTGTAACCTGTTTGATTTTACCATTTTTAATTACTTAAATCCTTCAACACGTTTTGATAAGAGTTCCTTACTCTGCAGCACTGCAACAAATGTTGAGATTGAGTTGCCTGTACCAACTGATGCATCTAACCCCAATGTAAGAACATCTCTCGGGTCTGCGTCATATGCTCCGGAAAAAGATGCATTGGTCTGGAAAATCAAATCTTTCCCTGGGAACAAAGTAAGTGCTTGTAGTTTAATATAACACTTGGCCATGTAAAGTTGAATGCTTACGTTAAGTTTTGAAACAATGTAGGAGTACATGTTGAGAGCAGAGTTCCATCTTCCAAGTATTACCGCAGAGGAAGCAACACCTGAGCGAAAAGCTCCAATCCGTGTCAAATTTGAGATCCCATACTTCACAGTTTCAGGAATACAGGTCAGTATCTCCCCAACAGTGATCAACTTTTGAGATGATTGGGTTTCTATATATCTACACTTAAATCTGAAGTTGAAGAATCCTGATGGGTGTTAAATATGGGTATTGCAGGTTCGATACCTGAAGATCATTGAGAAGAGTGGGTACCAAGCTCTTCCATGGGTGAGATATATAACAATGGCTGGTGAGTACGAACTCAGACTCATGTAATATGAGATCTGTTTTTTTTTGGTTTTTTATTTTAATTTAAGCCATTGTCAACAAATCAAAGCAGAGGAAGATCTACAACAACAAAAAAAAAAAAA
>VBRH01000131.1:126170-140653 GCA_014578085.1 Cardamine resedifolia
AAAAAAAAAAAAAAAAAAAAAAAACCCCGTAAACTTGTTAGTTAAGCATTGGGTAAGGAAATCGACTATTCATACTAATCCTTGTTTTATTTTGCGTAAAATTCAAAACCAATTCATTACCCTATACTTATCGTGAATAGCACAAATTTTCACGTATGTGATTATTTTATTTTGTTTTGCTTGCATATATCCGCCATCCTATGAATATGAGATTACATTAGCTAGTTGTGATTATCGGCAGAGAGAAAATATACAGAGGAGTTTTAGTAATGGGAAAAAAAAAACCCAATAACTTTGTCTCTAGCTCTATCCATGTGATTCTTACGCAATTGGATGACATTATTGCATAGCTGGATCATATATATATATATGGTCAAACATGGTAGTGTGATCTTCTGTATACCATAGTGATTTCTACTAACATTCAAACATATGAATTAGTGTGCTTTAAATGTCGTCGGTCGATATGCATTTCCACTTACTGAATTACTGATGTGGTGGTTGGCTTCAGAGAAGGTCATTGGCGTTATTCCAATACAACTATTAAATTAGTACAAACCAAAAATACATAAAAAAGAAAGTCAAAGAGGATGGTTGGTGAAGTGGCGGGTATCATTTGGCAGTTAACTTAACATAGAAACAAAAAGAATCGCCTTTAATTGCGTCTTATTTCGTGCAAATTGTCAATTTGCGGGCATGTAAAAGCTTAACGAAAGATTTTTGTTTGTTTGTTTATTTTATCACATTTTGACCCTATAGTCAATAGCTTGCCTAAGTTATTATAATTAGAAATATCAGTTTGAGTCACTACTAGTTCAGAAAAGCCAAACATGAAGTAGTCTCTTATTAAACCACTGAAACGACATGCAGTTTTCAAGAAACTACAAGAAGCAAAAGATAGAGAAGCTTTCCAACTCCAATAAACAGTTTTTGTTTACATCTTAACGGTAATGCCAAATGTTTTTGTACTACACATTTTGTAATCGACTATATGCGTATGCTTTATACTCTTTGCCTATAGAGAGCAAAGAAGAAGTTCACTGGACTGAGAACGTAACGTACACATTGAGAGTTGGTCGGAGAATTTGATCACACTTGTGGTCGTGTCTGGACAACATAGAGCTTCCCGTCTCTGATCACACCTTCAATATCCTGTGGAGTTCCATACAGTTTCTCGATGGCATCTCCAGCGCGTGCGATGTCTGTGAGAATCTTTTTCTGGAAGCTCTCGTCAGTGATCAGAGGATCTGTTGTGTAATCGAGCACGACTTTGTCTTCCTCGTCCATTGGTACACTGCAAAGGAGAAGTTTCATTGTTGCTCAAGTGTTGTTAAAATGATGTAATCAAGAGATCTTCGAGAAGTTAAATCAAGAGTTTGTTTATATTACCTGTCGTAGAGTCCTGCACCTGCGTAACCTTCGAGATCTTCTCCGTTAGAATCAGATCTGAAGATGATTGAACGTCTTATGAACAGCCCAATCGGTTTGCTCGGGTAACCCAACACCTGAATGATGTTTAAGATTGCATCAGCGGGAATGATTTCACGGTCTATTCGCAGATTTTTACACATAAAAGAGCAGTGGTTAGATTTTAGTACCAGAGGCGAATCTAGGTTGTTTTTCTTGCTGATGAAACTCAGAGACCGACCGGGATATGCTCCTACAAGAGTTTCACCAAGGCCTTTGACAACCTGAAACCGAAAAATGACAGTCAGGTGCAGTTGGAAGAACCACAAGTTTACACGGGTTTAGGAGTTGGGATGGAAGAAGAAGGATCTTTTACCTCAGCGTAAATCTCTGATGAATCTCCGGAAGATGGGTTGGTTGTGTGAATGACGAACGCATAATCTGCATTGATGACTTCTTGGACCAAAACAGCCATGCAGAGATAGTCATGATCCAGTTTTACTTTCTTCGTGCTGAAGTACGCTCTCTCGTTCCATTTCGAAGCCCAGACCTGAGATTTACATAGCCAATTAATGAGATTCGACATCTTCATGTTAGGCCGCAATGTAATTTACTTCAAGATTTACCTTTTTAATGGCTGCCCAAGCTTGCTCCCATCTCTGTTCACCTTCATCACCCGGCCATGGCATGTCAGAACTTTTCATAGTACTTTTCAGTTCTTCAACCTGACCACAAAGGAAATTTTAGCTTTTCCAACCATATGCACATTTATGATAATTATAGGCATCAAAGGCTTAAAGCTAATCCACGGTATCAGGCAGATAATACCAAAAAACTAAGCAACAAATATGCATAAACTAAAAGCAAAATGGTTTGGTGGTAAAGAAATAGGTCAAAGAACAGTGCTTTAAGGTCTGAATGTGAACTTCATTGCGGTTAATATCATGTGTTGTGAAAATAAACAATCGCAGCCCAGACTCGAAATAAGCAGGAACAACAACAGATCATTGTGTATCAAGGTTCTTACTACAAAAAATACAAACATACCAGTTCTGCGGGTGCTACTAGCCCCAACACTGTCTCACGGATTTCCTTGAGAGCACCTTGGTCCCCCTCATCAAGACTTTTCTTCAATGCTAGTAATTTCTCGTTCACCGCCTACCACATCCAAAAGGAGAGAGTGTGAGTGGAAGTTAGGTTGGGTGAAGGTAATCATGAAAAAGCAAAGTCTCATGATACATTGGTTTTGACAGCAAACTTTATGATAGTCATGCACACCAAGGCAACAGGGTTTGTGGAGAGATCTCGTGAAAGATGTGTTCTAAGCATTTCCATTATATATGATAAGAAGCATGAGAACTATCTCTACTATAATATCTCCAGATGAAGACCACCAGTAAAAAACAGATAAACCACACAGGAAGCGAAAATTCAGCTAAGCGTCTTCATATTTTTTGAGCCAGAATGAGTTGAGAGTGCCTACAAATCCTTACCTGATTTGCCTTTTCGGAGATAACCTTCTCAAAAACACCAAACGGCAATGCAACTGAAGTTGGGATACCAACCCAAGAGGGAACTTTTCCTTTCAGATATCCAATATTTCTTGATTTAGCACCAACCTACAAAACAAAAATGGAGGTTTATTACCCATGTCAGTGAAGTCAGTTCATGAGTAAATTCATACAAAAATTAAGAACAATGTTATTCAATCTTTATTATGCAAACAGAAGAAAGAAAACTACTAAAAGAGATAAAGACGGGAAAGTAAGAATCCAACATTACATACTAACCAAGTCACTTGTAAACTCCTCAGATGATATAGCATATCTACCCGCAAACTGTTTCTTGACCAAAGAAATGCTTGGAGGGGCATCTTCTAAGTTGTCTGAACTTACACTCGAAAGCTCACTATCGTCTACCTCTCTGAGGAAATCGAAAAAATAAATAAGAACATCATTTTGCCCAAATATTATTCTCAAAATGAATTAAGAGAACTCTACTTAATAATCTGTCTAGCACAAAAGGAGAGAATATCTCAGCTCAGTTTTCTGAAATATAGCAAACAAGAATGATTACTTATAGACTACATCTGCAGAGGTTGGTTGTAGGCTCAACAGTTTTCCATCCTTTCCTTGGAGATCAGACAAGATACCAGAATCAAAACATGTGGCAAAGCAGATCTGCAAGTGAAAAGCAAGACAAAGATGAATGAACAGGCCATGAGCGTTCAGGAACCGTTTGGCAACATAGTGAAATTTTTTACCTTTCCATTTCTTGCTCGAACAGAAACATGAGATAGTACATCCGGCATGTCAGGTGTCAATACCGCAACTGCACCATCAGGAATTTCCTCCTCTCCTCTCACTCTGTTCGCAACTATAATTGTAGGTCTGTCGTAGGTTTTATTCTGTACAGTGAGCAATTCATCCACAACAGTGACATATCCGACGACCTCTACAGGGCTTATAACCTGCCAACTGATCAAGAGAAAGTGAAACAATATTAGATTTTCAGATGTGTAACTACCATGCGTCAATAGATACAACTTGCTACAAAAGTATGTCAATCAGTCACAGACAATTGTTTAGCTAACCTTCCCAAGTTTGCAGTCTGCCTAAGAACTGGGTCAAGTCGGTTAACAAGTGACGACAATGCTGCTGCAGATCCAGCTCGAATGATCTCTTCAGTAAATATGTTAACCTGGTAAAGTGGTTAAATGAATATTAAAACCTCTCTCTTGTTCCAGGGACATAAATAAATTATGGATTAAAAAGGACGACTGTTTCAGTCGCAGGAAGTGTAACTTACAGCCGATTGATCGACTCCAAGACAAGATCCAAGATATTCAGCTGATGGTTGCAAAATTTCAAGGTACCTCTCAGCTTTGCTGGCCAATGCTAATCGGCTTCTGTCAAGAACAGATTTGGCATACAGTGCCCAGTGATCCTTTTTGTTCTTGTACATGTCGAGGGCAAATTGCCATCCCTGAAAAAGCAATAGAATAGCATCATGCATCTTGTTGAAATTCTTCATGTTTTAGGCCATGGATCTGTAGCCATTAGGACAAAGTAGAGGGATCTAAATTTGGTATAGAAACCTAGCTGTGCGAGTGGAGAAACCAAGTTAGACCCATTTAAGGAAGCCAAGAATGCTAAACCTTAATGAAACCAGTCTACGGATAATGCTCTATAGAAAACATGGCAAAGTGACTGAATATTCAATTCACCTTCAAGCAGTAGATAAGGTCTTCATTGTCATCTGACGAAAGGGCAAGATTTTCAAGAACTAGGCTGATAAAGTACATGATTTTCTGCAACAAGAAAGCACTAAATAAGTCAGAATATCTGGAACATAAATAGAAAAACAAAAGACGAATATATAACTGTTGACACATGATGTTCAGGGACAATCTATCATGACGATGAGTGAATCCATTAACCTCAGGTCCAGCATCATTCAATTGCTCATATCCTCTTTCAATAGCTGTTCTGACAGTAGAATCGAGAGCGAGGTCCAAGAATAACAGATCCTTGAGGCGGTCATGGGACTTCAGCAGAAGTGGCCTGAGCTCTTGACGAGCTTCAAGCAAACCCTACATCAATATTCTTTCTCATGGTAAGTATACGAAGAGTTCAAAGAGGTCAGATTAATAGTATATAAAATCAACCTAGTAAATAGGAAAACATTAAACCTCTAGGAGCGGCTCTACATTCTTTTCTTCGACATGTTCTAGGACGAAACGAAGCAAGTCCTGTTGAGGGAAGTGCGTAAGTTGTACTGATTTAATAGGTGTATTAAATTCGTGAAATGAGTAAGGAAGATGAGAGGGAAGGTACTGGATATCCAGAAGGCAATCCTGATACAGGATTTATCTGCACCCCAACCATGAAACCTTCACCCTGAAAGACAACACAGATGTTCAGTTGCCATTCCCAAGAAGAATCATTAACCGTAACTTTCAGTATATTGGCATTACGTCATCTTGGTAGCCCATGCAATTTTGTATAGCCGACTCAAGGTCTGCCCCTGAATGAACAGCCTAGAAAAAAATAAAGAACACCACAAATTACATGGTTTCCCTTAAGAAGAAAAGGAAAAAGAGGAAATCAGACCAAGTTTGCTGAAGAAAGGCGCAGCTAGATTAGTAAAAGCGCCTAACATAAACTTGGGGAAGTAACCTTTAAAGTCCTCATGTAGTGTCCAAGATCACGCAAAAGACCATCTTTTTGTTCTCTTCTAAAACTTGGTTCAGAATGTATGGCACGATCATAACTTAAGAGTCGCTCTTTTGTTATGCCATTATCGTTCAAAGTCTTCCAGTAAACACTCATGTCAAAGTCACTTTTGACATAATCCATCAATGCCTACAGCACGAAAAGTGTCAGAGAAAGATTAACATTGGAACCGGAAGAGTAAAGGTTGAAATACCTGACAGATGACAACATCATCTGGACTAGTGTTGTTATGCAATTTCTGATGCCATTCTTCCATAATTCCACCCTTGCAGTCATTTTTCCTCTGCAAGCAACAAGTTCACTCATCATGTTTCAGATGAATATAGAAGTTGCAGGCTAATGAGGGCATCCCATCTCATCTTGATAAGCCAGATGGACATGACCAACACGGCCACAACTCTGCTTTATTTGGGAAAAGTGTGGGATGGTAGGAGAAATAGGGAATCCAGGAAAATTCAAGAAATAGAGTTCCAACCCTGAAATTTTAGCATTTCTTCATGTAGAGCTTTTATTCTTATTTCCTTCATTGTTCATTCAGAACTAAAATCCTTTTTAAAAGATAATAAGAAATCTAAAGACCAACCTGGATGACAAGAATTTCGTCTCGGATTCGTTGCCCGACATCTCCTTCACCGCCTCGACCAACAGTAGACATTATCATCCGCAAAAGTTCTCTGTACTCTGGATAACTTGCATAAACGTCCTGGAGACTGTCAGTCAGCCTATCCTGCGCTTTGCTTATCTCCCTGCAATAAAGTGATGAATGTGTAATTTACTGAAACAATGCTATATGTTCAGCTTAGAAAAAGTATCATTTTCTGATGTCAGAACAAAATAAAATTTAAATTTTCAATTAATGCCACATTCTTTAAACTGTACCGTGGCTTAACATTATAGTTTTTGTTCCACACAAGCTGTCTAATAGCCATAAACCTCATCCAGACTAGGATCCCTGCGAAGCCCAGTTGACCAGCACTTTTTGCCTCGTCAACAAGATCTGCTGCAATGTTGAATCTAGAAACCAAAAAAAGCAAGATTTACTACCCGTTCAGAAAAATCAGAGTCTTTTCCGGAAGTTGCAAAATCACTTCATGCATAAAAGAGATGTATGACTGAGATATAAATTTGGTGACCATGGAACATAGATCAATCACTGTATTAGTGATACACAGATCAATAAATGTAAGGTATGTTGTAAATTTTTAGATGTTCTCTTCGACCTTATAGGTGAAAAATAATTGGAAAGTGATGACCCAAGAAAACTAACGAAACTCATAAAGTTGGGTCATCAGTTTGATAGGGACTTTTCAGTAGCAAATGTTTTTGAAAAGGGAATGCCAGTTAAGCTTTTTCAAGTCCAAAACACGAAAATAAGAACCAGAATGTTTGAGCATAAAACTGACCGATGCATGAAAGACTTCTGGGCCTCACTCTCCAAATCTGCGATTTTATCCAGTAAGTGCTTGGATGTACCTTTTCCATCACCATAATCCTTTCAAATGGAACAATTAAAATTTAAGCATCAAGGGGACAATAATAGGATGCAACTGAAAGTGCTTTTCAGAAGACCACGAAGGAAGAGGAACCTTCTGAACATGTTTTTCTTCTTGAGCAAAGTCCACATAAAAGTCACTGTCATTATTTTTAATCCACCTTCCACCAGCATTGAGTACAAACGGCATGCCTTTGTAACTGTCTCCTTCTATTTCCAGCTCAAAAGTTTGAACCTACATTTTTTGTTAACATGAGGTCTTTTACTCCAAATGCTATTAGGCTTATAGTATATAATAGATTCGACTAGTCATACCGGACTAGGAAGATCTATTGAAGCAATGGTCAGCTG
This sequence comes from Cardamine resedifolia, assembly GCA_014578085.1. NCBI lineage: Eukaryota > Viridiplantae > Streptophyta > Magnoliopsida > Brassicales > Brassicaceae > Cardamine > Cardamine resedifolia. Next base: position 133,656 of record VBRH01000131.1, read on the forward strand.
TGTATCAACAGCGCCACGTACTGGCAAAGATTTTGGTGGCAGTATATCAGAAGGTGGGTTCTGCAGTGTCAATGACTCGTAAACTCAGATAAAAATAGACCAAACCACACATGCGATTGAGAAGGAGCTAGTCTTAATCTCAAAAGTATACTCTTGTTTGGGAAATAAAGAAGAAAAATCTTACCAACCACTCTCCACCCTTTTGAGACAAAGCCCAGTGAAGGGTAATGGGCTCTTTGAAATCGGTTGCCAGATGAATTTTCGTCTTTCCAGAAAGTTTAGTGACAAGAACCTAAATATAGGGAACAATGACTTTCCATTAGAAAATACTTGTGGATGTATATCTAACCCGAATAGAAATAGAAAAGAGAGCAAGATAGATACTCCCAACTGACCAAAATCGCACTGCCTTCAAGCTTGAATGTTTTCTTGCTAAAGATTGGAGTAGTTTCTTGTTCCTCCTTTGCTTTGGCATATATCTCGAGAGTTGTTAAGGCCCGTGGTTCAGTTGAGGATTTGGATTTGGGATCAACAAAATCAGCAACGTGCTTAGAAATAAGCTTATTCAGGTCTCTCCCCTTCCGCTGGATCTTCTCAGTGCGGAAATTTTTTTTCTGCTTCAGTTGCTTGGAAACTTTTGTCTGTGCCTCCTGTCCACTGGATGGAGTCTCCTTAGATTTCGGAGAGTCACTATTGTCATCTTTCTTCAACAGCTTTGCTCGGAGATCTTCCAGTGAAGCACCTCGCATCATTTCCTCCCGTAGCTCCATACGAGCGGCTTCATACTCCTCCTATTGACCAGAGACTAATTATTCTTCTTAGCTATAAAATAATGGATATACCCACAATGTAGGGTATTTGATATATATGCAATTGAGATTTATACAGGTGCAGAACAACACAAAAGGTGAAGAATTTAAAATATCAAAGAAAAATATCCTTGAAGATATGCTTGTATAGGTACGACGTCTGACTTACCTTCTCTTTCTCAGGGGTGTACATTTGTTTACCCTTACGTTCCCATCTAAGATATGCTTGGATCTGTACAAGATCTTCAGGAACAGAAACATTGTGTTCCACGTTCCTTTCCATGGGTAAGTTTATATGAAAATTTTGACCATTATTTTTATACCTGCATATGTCAAGATTATGAGAAACGACAATACTTAAAAATAATAATTAGGTAGCTCTATGTTCTTGTTTAAAATAGTAAGAAGAAGAGAAAACAAACTCACCATTTGTTCCGACTTTCATCAAATATAAGAAACTCAATAGCTTGTATGGCATGATCATCTATCTCCAGTTTAAGGTAAGAATTGGTACCGGACTGTTAATGAGAACCAAAAGCACCATTTGAAAATCTTAAGTTACAATGGTATCAGGTGGAAATCATACCATCACAAGCAGCATGAATTTAAAACTCACTTTCACAAATGGAGTTCTAAGCGCTCTGTTCTTGTAGTTTATAGTTCTATCCGGGGAGCGAGAAGGTAGAACCCATTTTCTGGCATGGAAAATAAGAAAGAAAGCTCATTAAACCATTTCCAATAATAAGCTTGAAGAAACCTAGTTAAGTGGAACATCATTTGACAAGGACATACTCTTTGTTGTCACGTATTGCACCCCAGTGTAGAAGCAATGAGTCACTTGTATGAGCTATCTGGATATTTACTTCTCTTACAGTTGTAGAAGTGACTTCGACCTATTCAATTACATGAATAAAACCTACCATCACATAAATATTATGGCTACAAATCCCAACACGATCATATCCATTATTTTGTGAGGCTATACTTACCAGTAAGTCAATATTTCCATCAAGTTTAAATTTCTCGGCTGCCTGTTCAAGGATGAAACTTTTTAGCACATTATCAGATATGATAACCATCTTATGCGTTCAATTGTGAAAACAATGTACAAGCGCAACAAATTTCATGAACATTTTAAACATCTGTTGCTGCAAAATCTTACTACTTTGGTTTATAAGAGAAAAATCAGATCAAACAAGCAGGCAAAACTGTCATTCCACAGAGAACTGCATATTCATTCAGGTCTATGACAAGTTTTAGGACATGAATCGTCTGACATACATTGAGTAGTTGCAACAAGATATCACATTTCAAACAATATCAAAACATGTGCAAAAAAAAAAAAAGTATACCTGAGAAGTAGGATCCATAGCAAGCACAGCTCGTGGAACAAAGGAGACAAGTCTTCCTGTTTCAGTGATTAGTCTCCGTCCTGCCTTTTTAAGATTTGATCTGCCGATCTTCCCTGCTGTCGGATTTAGTGTTGCGGTTTGGTAGACAGAAACAGCGGGAATGGAAGAAGAAGAAGAAGAGTTGAGCTTGTTTTGATGTTCAAAATTCAGAGGACGAATCAAAGCCCGGTTTAGTAAGTTATGCACAACGGAGTTACTCATTGCTTTCTTGTCGCTGAATAAAACTTGCCGGATCTGATAAGTAAAGTATTTGATTATATAATAACAAAAACAATCACACTTTAGAGTTTGAAGACAAAAATTAGTTAGCGGAGGCAATATGGAACATGTGCAAATTACACAAAGAAGAAAGGAATCGTGTCTCGTAATCAAAACAAAGCCGAAATCTTTGCACATCATCATCTTCACTTTTAATTCCTTTTTCCATGTTCTATTATTTTTCCGGCGAAATTTAGAGTAAAATGATTTGTTGCGATTCGTAATAGCAACTTCAATCAACAAAATCCATTGAGAAATTTTTAAAAAAACATGAATGCAATCGAACCACCACCGAAAACAATTACCTGTTGATCGAAGCGAAACTTGAGATTGAAGAATCTGAATAATCAGAGAGAGAGATAGAGAGGATTTGAGTTGGGCCTTCTCACTCACTCACTGCTCACACACTCTCACGTGTAATCGAAGTAAAACGGCACTTTATCCTGCGATGAGGCCACGTGTCGCTTCGAGATTCGAACACGTGCCAGGAACGGCACGGGGAAAGAGATCCCCCGATTGATTCTTCTCGGGCGAGATTTATGATACGTTGATGGACGGTACCTGTGGGCCCCCCTCTCTTTGTGATATAATCATATTTTATACGGAATCTTCTTCTCACCGTTGATTTTTTTTCTCTTGTTCTGTTTTTGTCTTTTTGTTTTGATATTTTTATGCTACTTTTTTTTGTCGACATGCTCTGTTTCTCTTGTTGTATTCAGAAACCACGAATCACATATTTTATTTATCTTTCTATTCTTGTAAGTGTCCAAAGCCCACTTGTTCAATCATTTCAATTCTAATTTATATGCTAGCTACCTTATATTGTGTTTTTGTGTGGTGTTTCTACAAATTTAAGAGCTTTAATTATGCACTTTGTGGATTATATATATGTTAAATAGAAACACAAATATAATCTTGTAGAATGTTGTGTGTCTCCCCAATTGTGTGTGTGTATATATGGTTCAATTTTTCCCAATCCAAATAAAAGCAATTCACTCATAAACTTTTAAAAATCGTAAACCATAAACCGGTTATCCATTCCGCTTTGACGGATCGGCTCGGCACTAATACTGAAATGTGGGCATGCATGACCTGTCAATTTGTAACAAATAAGAAATTGAATGGTTCTCAATCAAATCCAATTATCATGCACATATAAACCTTTCCGAAAATTGAATGGTTATATTATCAGTTATCACCTATGTTTAAACTCGATTAGCACATGTACGAAGTTGATTTATAAAAAAAGTTCCAGAAAAGAAAACAATTCAATCCGCAAATTATTGGAATTATCGTAAGAAAAAGTCTAATAAGCAATTAATTACACGACATCAAATATGATTAATTACACCCTGTGGCGTTACACGAAGAATGATGATCAAAGGACAGCTTCCCCAAAAACAAAAACAACAAAAAGAAAAACAATTTTATTTAGTTAAGATGTTTTTTCTTCTTCCCTTAGACGAAATTTGTGTTTGAAAAAATTAACCAATCGATCATCTAATCAATGTAGACAACGTCAAGCAATTGCTGCTAACTTTCCTCAGATCAACCGCTATATTTTGGACCGTATTAACCTGGTTCGTCTCAATAAATCCGTCGACACACGCACCATAATCAGACACAACCGCAGTTAGAAGTGTGTTCATCGTCATCACATCACGTTTCCTAATGCTTTTCCTCGCGCTCGCCAAATTGAACATCGCGTCGTTTAGCGTCGCATAACATGTGGATATCGCTTGGTTGCCATTCTTGAACCTAGCCGCTTCAGCTAGAGCCAACTTTGTCTTAGCCTCTAAACCTTGGATGGTTCGGTGTGTGGCTTTTCTAGGGTCTGAGAGACGTTTCACAAACGGCCGGCATAAAGATGGATATGCAGTGTGAGAACAGAGGTTGATCCTACGCGACTCCGCGACTTGACCAGCCATGAGAATAATCAATACGGCGGCGGATGCGGCGACAGCCACAAACCGCAGCTGGAAAGTGTCGCGGCCCGCCATTCTACTTTATTTTATTTATTTGCTTATGTTGAGAAGAAATTAGCGCTAGGTGATTTTTTAAATGCCGGAGCTAACGTTGTTATATATAGACAAGTTTTTTCGGTTTTGAAATTGTTGGTGATGCGAGTTTTGCGTTATCTCGTTTTATTTTGGTAGTGTGTAATAATAATGTAAATACAATCTGAGGTTTATCTTGTTTCTAGGAAATTATCTTCTTCTTTTTTAGCATAGGTGGTAGGTAATAGGAGAATAGCTCTTTGATACATAAGTGGATTACGAAAACGTACCGCAAATGTTGTTATTACTATATTCGGCTAAAGATATTTAGTTTGTTAATTAAGTTTTGATAGTAATCCATACTTACGCTAGACTGAACAACGAAATGCTGATCTAACCGTACAACTAAGAATATAAGAACAAGAAAACGATAAAACTAGAATAAGAAATGTGTCCATAATTATTCGTTTAAAAGATAAGAGGGAAAACTTCCAATAAAAGTTGTAGGAATTAGAGTCAAAAGTTGAAAACCATGAATGAGGAAACAACAATTACTCAAGAGTTCAAAACAAGAAATGCTCAGCTAACAGAATTGAGAAACAGAAATCAAAATTAGCAGCAAGAAAAATATGTCATTCAATCTGAACAAGATGCTTATGCATGTGGTAGAACTTACAGATATCACCGCAGAAATCATCTGCACTGCTGTGATTGCTCTTCATCTGAAGAATCCTTATCACCATTCGTTTCAGACCTCTCGCGTATTTCACAAGAGATTCAAGCGTGTTCATCTTCTGTTCGGCATTCAATGGAGACCTCACTGTGATAACAACTTCCTTCAAACATGGTATTGCAAATCCTGTCTCAAGCTGCAAAGAGAATGGAGATTGATATTCTTGTTAAGACTTTTGACTCATAGGGAAAGGTTTCTGATGAAGAAGAGATTTATTTTTTACCTTCTTGAGGCTGTTTTTCTGGCAAAGTGCAGCAAACATTGCTCCATGGATGTTGAACGTTTGAAGCTTGGGATGGTTATTGAAGAACTCGACAAAATCAATCTCAGGGAAAGGTTGAAGAGACTCATTGCCTGTGAATTCGACCTTCATAAAGAGATGCTTCACATCTCTTGCTTGCTGCAGGATTATGGATAGCGCATCCCAACACCATTGTACACCTCGAATTGACAAGGCCTCAAGCGATGAGAGGTTACGGAAATCTACCATGTAAACTCTCCCTGTTAACCAATCAGAGACAAAGTAAGATGCAGGTGGTAATGGAACCAAACAAGTTAAACTCAAAGAATTATAATGTTTACCAGCAATATTGGAGATAGAGAGGTTCTTTAAGAAGCTGGTTTCATGGACACGGATCCAGCTACAGCCTTGAACATCAAGGGACACAATTCTTGGACTTGTGAGGACGAGCAAGCTGTTACCTGGTCCATAGAAATCTAGCTTACAGTGCTCCAAGTATGGCAGATCAATCGATATGGATTTGACTCCCTCACAAGCTAGTAGAAGCAAGTTAGTCAGATTCGGGCATGCACGTAGAGCATGACTCAATTCGGAATCATTAGTCCTTGCTCCCACTATTTCGAGGCTGCGAAGGTTTGGGAAGATATCCCACTTAGGAGGGCTCATCATTAAAACACCCCAAAGCTTCAAACTCTCCAAATTCTTGGCCAAGCCAACGCAATCAAGCTTCAGAGGGCCCTCTATAATAACCTCGTCGCTTGCAAGATTATCCATTCTCAGCTCCAATAGCCTAAGAGATGAGCCCACACACATCATCCAAGAAGCTAGGCCTTTGCTAGTGAATGGGCTAAACACCACAAGCTCCTCAAGACGCCGAAAAGATGAGATCATCTTGAGAATGATGTTGTCAGAATCATCAGTCTCCATGATGCTTTCGAATGAATTCCGGGGGAATAAAATGCTCTTAACAGAGTCAGTTGACTCTTTCCATCGCTTGGACACGCAGTTGCAAGCAGCAACATCCCTTGCAGAGGTCAGGTTAGAAATAATGAATTGAAGAAGCGCATCAGGGAGAGAGTCCATTTGGCTGAGACAATTCATCGAACAGTTGGCAGTCAGCTTATGAACATAATGACTATTCAATTTAAATCTTAATGCTTGGAATCATAAATTCATAGAATATCAAAAAGAACAAAGCTTGTCTACAAGTAAAGGCCAAAATTTCTCAACAACATATATTCATAAATTCAACATAAATACGGACCCTAAAGACTGGATCTTGACATAAGAACATTCAAGAGCTATAAATCCCCATAAATTTTACAGATTGAGATCTGAAAATTGCTTGAGTGTTCCGCTCATATAATAATCTCAAATACCCACACATACCAAACAATACAGATTCAAGCAACCCTAGGATGACATTTTCCCAGGAAAACAGCTATAAAGACAAAACGAATACACAAAGAAGAGAAGACAAAACCCACATTGCAAAACTCTATACAAGAAAAACAAATCCACAGATTCCCCAAAAAAAAAAAAAAAAAA
>VBRH01000131.1:140683-153915 GCA_014578085.1 Cardamine resedifolia
AAAAAAAAAAAAAAAAAAAGTCATAGATTAGATCCCGAGAAAAGGTGCATTGGAAGATAAAACAAAAAAGAAAAAAGCAAATGGACATAAACAGTAAACAGAGATTCATCTTCATTTCACATAGATGATTTTGGTTTAACCTAAAATTCAGCTTCTTATTAGAGACAAAGAATCAAGCAGAGGTGAAGATAAAGCAAAACCCAAAAGCATAGATTCGAAGAAAGCAATAGAAGTTGGGGGTGAAAGAGTTTCTTACTGTATGAATCTCAAAATCTGGGTAGACCTAAAATTAAGAGAAAGAGAGATTAGAAATCTGAAAGTCTGGGAAAGAAAAAAAAACTCAATCTGGGGAGAAGGAGTGAGGGATTTGGTGTATAAGTAAGTAAGTAAGTAAGTAAGGCAAAAAAGAGAAGGGTGGCGCGTGAGGAGACGGAAGGCGGAGTTTCAAATTTTGAAAAGAGATCTCTTTCTCTTTTCAAACACAATTCGCTGCTTTCCGTATTTTATTTTATTTTCTTTTTTCTTCCAAACGGGAAATTGTATATATTTTCATAACCCGTCTCGTATTGATAAACCAAAATTCAAATCTGTAACCAAACCGTAGTAATTGAACCGTAAACCAATACATATTTTAAATTTTTAAATATTACTCGGATTCGCTGACCAAAAATAATTAAAAAAGTATTACTCGGATTAAGCATGCTGTTGAGAAGAGAAAAGAGATTTTTGGTATTTAAAGATGTCATATATTCTTTAAAGTTTTAGAAGAAACTGAAAACTTGAAAAATAGGTGAAAGTAAGTATAATATCCAACCAAAAAGGAAACATATTATTATTAAACCAATTAAATTTTTTATTGTGTTAGTAAAAAAGTGAATAAAAGGGTAAGAAATAATAATATTAATATATATATATATACATATTTTTTAAGTATTGTAATCCTATTTTAAAGATAAAATTGAAGAGGTAAATAATGCTTTAAAATGGAATACAACAACATGTTTCCATATTTCTCTTTTAATTGATGATTTCAAAATTTGCCTTAAAAAATTCAGCTATTATTTCAATATTATATACTTCAACTTCGAGTTTCTGAAGTATACTCGAAATACCTAACAATGATTTCAGTTAAATAGTAACACTTAAATATAAATTGCAAAAAGTAAAAAATTTAGGTAAATATGTTGCCCAAAAGGTTATAATATTACATATATTTTTGGTATAAAAGGTTTTTAACTTAATATATTATAGTCATGCAACTATATTATGTGGAGAGAATTTCTTATACGATAAAATTATAAATTAAATATTTTATACATAAAGTATTATTTTATTCATATATGTATCTATAATATTTACAATTTCGATAACATATAAGATTAACCATATTAAAAATAACAAATTTTCTAATTGATTCGATAAAAAAAATTAAGTATAGTTGGCATATTGGATAAAACAAAGGTTTGATATTGAAATGTTTAAGTATCTAACTGATTTCATTAACTAACATATTCAATATTTTAAATACGTTTTGATTACGCGGGTTGCACGCAAAAACAATTACACGCGATATACCAAAAACTAATTATGCGCGAAAAAATTTAGCTTATGTTTCATATATATTTGCATGTGAGTTTAAAATGGTAAAGTGTGTATTTTCGGGTATAAAATGGTTCAAAAACAAAGAAATATCTACCGAAAACAATTACCTTATATTTTATATATTTTCAACGTGAGTTTTAAATGGTAAATGATGTATTTCTGGTATAAATGGTTCAAAAACAAAGAAAAATATATAACTATATTTTACACATTAAATTATATTAAAAGCTTTTCGCCCAAATTGTAGCTTATTTGTAATGTTAACAAATGGGTCATAGGCTTATCATTAGAATAAATATTATGTTATGGGATCATGTTTAGTCTCTCACAACCACCCTTTTGCTGCTTCTGCTCAAACGTTGGTTGAGCCAACTCCTCCCGTTTTTCTTCTTCCTTAAGTCGTTTATTCACATTTCTCTTGCAATGGGTAAGCACTCAAAGGAGAACGATCACGATCAACAACAGCAGCAGAATCTCGACCCTGAGAACCCTGAATCTTCTCGATCCTCCTCTTCTCGAAGCTGTTCTGCTGCCCTGTCGCGTCTGTTTAGTCTCCGATGTCTCATCGTTATGGTCCTAAGTCTTGTGATTCTTCTTTCTGCGATCTTCTGGTTATTCCTGCGTCGATCGCCGTCCGACGACACAGTTAAAGTCACTGGTAAATAGTCTTTCAACAGAAATTTCCTTTTTTTTACAGTGTTAAGCAGTATGCTTTCTCAGTAACACACTCATTTAAATATTAAATTTTTATCGAAGATTAAAAGAACCCTTTTTGAACAGTCGCAGAATTTTCAGTTTATTGTCGTTTGATTTATAATTGCTGCATAAAGGTGGAGACTTTTAAGTAGAGAAGCTGACAACACACTATAAATCTCAATGCTCTTAATTTCTTACATTTTCTTCATTTTTTCTCTTAAACCAGATTCGATACAAGCTTCCTTTAGACTTCATAAACCAGCTTCTGAGGTTATTTCCCATAAAGGAAGACTGGAGCATGATATCTTTCAGAGTATTGGTCGTCCAAACACCAATGTATATATCTTATTCTCCAAAACGTATATTATATGATGTCTAGTATTTAAAATTTTATACTTTGAGAGCGCTAATATCCATTTACTGTTTGATTGAACAATCAGGTGACTATTCTGTCTCTGCAACAATCAGGTTCACATCATCACTGCACAGATGTGGAGTTTACAGTTATACCTAACTCTACTGACTATGCAATAAGCAATGACTCCTTAAGTTCACTGAGATCGTCTTTCGTTAAGCTGTTTACTGAAAGATCGACTCTGAAGCTGACCAAAACAAGTTTTGGGAAGGCAACTTTTTTTCAGGTTTTGAAATTTCCTTGGGGAATAACTATAGATCCGCTGGGGTTTAATCCTTCCTCTAGAGTAGTAGAGATTCTGTTTAGCTTTAGTCTCCAGATGTCGTTATCCGAGATACAAGATTGCCTGGCTGAGCTAACTGATCAAGTTGGGCAGACGTTGTGTTCGGAGCCACATGAGAGTATTCATTTGATATTCACGAATGAACAAGGATCTACAATATCTCCTCCGGTCACTGTTCAACTTGCTGTTGTCTCAACCATGAGAAAACTTCATCAGAAGAGATTGGACCATTTTGCTCAGATCATTCAAACATCTAAAAATCTCGGTTTAGATAGCTCAGTTTTTGGTGAAGTCAAGAATATTACTTTCTCAACTGACCTGGATAGGGAAATTATTGATCCTGCTTCAGTACTGGCACTAGCTCCTCCTACTTAAGTCTTCACATGAAGCTTCTTATCAAAACTAGGCAAAGTAGGTTCTCTTTTTTTTCTTTCGGGTACCTAATAATGCTTCTTGCAAGGACGAAGAACTTTTGTGACTGTTTCTTGTCTTAGTCGTTAAGAGCAGTAGCAAAATTTATTTACAACATTAGAGATTGGTTGCTGTTAAAGGCAAAAAAGAAAGCTGTTGGTAGGACTGTCTCATTTCTTAAGTCGTTTCTGGCAGAATCTAGTTAGCTTTTAGGACAAACCATCTCATCAAAGGTTGTATGAAACAGAGTTCTTCATTCTAATAAAATGCAGTTCCAGTTTACTTGTTAATTACTTCTTTAAATTTACTTGCTTAAAAACAATCTATTAAATACATATTGAGTTTATTATATAGCCTCTCTATGGTTTTGCTACAAATGGAATGCCGCCAGTTTCTTTGTATCGATTTAGCTCTTCATTTAGCATCTTGATCACTTCATCTTTCTCTGCAAGAGTAATTAGCAATGTTCTATTCTCTTTACTAAGAACTTGAAACTGGCTGATGATTCCATCTATCTGCACTTCAATGGCTTCATCACTAAGCTCAAATGCAGTCTCCACCACTCTCAGAATCCGCCACAAACTCACCACCACGATGAACCCGGTCCCTTTCCTATCAAGAAACACCTGAAGAATCAAAGCTATAATTGCAACCGCACCATCCATTACACAACCAGGTTGTCTGAAGAATGATTTCCCAATGGCAACAGCTAAAGCAATAGATTTAACGGCGAGAATGCTCAGAATCGCGGTTCCTCCCCAACGGAACCATTCATTCCTGGTTTCGGTTTTCTTGACTGATGTGCAAGAGACCAGAGAAGAAGATAGTTCGAGGGATGTTAAAATGATATCGAGAGAGAGCAAGAAGATAGTGAAAAGGTGAACTTGGTAAGACTCTAGGAACTTTGATAAAGTGGCTCTCCAGTGTTGTTTGATAGAGATGAATTCTTGTGCTTGTTGTTGTTTTGGAGAGGAGATGCAGATTCGTCGCCATTTTTGCCGTCTGCACCAACTCTTTATTAGGTTTTGAATAGAGAATTCGACATTTTCAACTGTTCCGGTGTTAATGGAATTCATCGAAAGCTTTCGAGGTTGTTGATAAATGGGTGATATGAGCTTTGAAGGAAGGCAATCATTTTTAATGGGGTGAGGAAGTTAGTTTTTTTTGGAAAGATGACTTGAAAGGCAAGTAAGCTTGAGATATGACGTAAGCTTCGTTTATTCCTTGTAGGGACGATGAGAGAAAGCCGAGTTTTCTGTTGATATGGTTTCATATAATTTTAGGTTAAGTTAAGTTACAATTGCCAAATCTAAAAGACTATCCCATTGAATAATCTTAAGACAAAAATGTTAAAAATAAATGATCAGTCATTTTCATAATAACAGAACATTTTTTATTTAAAACTAATCCTTTTTAGTTTTTACCAAAAAACAAAAACAAGTCTAATCTCTTCTTTGACGCCAATGGTGCAGATATTTTTCAACTTTGTTTTTAAAGACTTCAAATTCGTTTTTTCATTTGACTATGATAGCAATGGCATAGAGAGCTCAAAATGCCAAACCATTCCGCTCATATATATAGATTAATCCTCTCGAAACTGCTTTCAAAACAAAAAATCACAAGTTAAAAAACTTGCAGAGATATTAATCCATGGCGGCTGCAAGTGGAGTTCGTAGGATCAAGCTAGGAAGCCAAGGTCTTCAAGTGTCGGCGCAAGGTCTTGGTTGTATGGGAATGGGACTCACCATCTTCGACGGAACAAGGAAGCTAGATGCAGATCTCATCGCTCTCATTCACCACGCCATTAACTCTGGCATCACGCTCCTCGACACCTCCGACATCTACGGCCCTGAGACCAACGAGTTGCTCCTAGGCCAGGTTCCATCTATTGAGATGTCTAAATTATGGTGAAATTGTTTGGTTATGGTGATATGGTGATATAACACATTAAGTGAAACTGGCTTTGAAAGATGGGATGAGGGAGAAGGTGGAATTGGCAACCAAATTTGGGCTTCTCTATGAAGATGGGAACTGGGGTTATAGGGGAGATCCAGCCTATGTGAGAGCCGCTTGTGAAGCCAGCTTAAGGCGTTTAGGAGTTAGCTGCATCGATCTCTATTTCCAGCATCGGATTGATACTACTGTCCCCATTGAAGTCACTGTAAGCTTTTTCTTGCCATTCTTTCTTCTTTCTTGATGAATCCGGGACCTCATTGTCTTGTCATTTCAAAGATTGGAGAACTAAAGAAGCTAGTTGAACAAGGTAAGATCAAGTACATTGGTTTGTCTGAAGCCTCTGCCTCGACTATAAGAAGAGCCCATGCTGTTCACCCGCTAACCGCCGTGCAGTTAGAATGGTCTTTATGGTCTAGAGACGTTGAAGAAGATATCATTCCTACTTGCAGGTGCAGTATCTTCAGCTACATTCCTCTTCCTTGATAGATTTTTAATTAATATCCTCATCTTGTGATCTTCATTCTTTGCTTTACTTTCTCCAGGGAACTCGGGATTGGAATTGTAGCTTACAGTCCTCTCGGACTGGGATTCTTCGCAGCAGGACCAAAGTTCATTGAGAATATGGACAATGGTGACTACAGAAAGGTAAGTCCATCACTCAGTATATGAATCTTCGCCGTCTCTTTTAAGCACATTCAATACGAGAACCGAGTATCATCTAAGTACTAAGATTAAGTGTTGCGCTATTCCAGGGTTTACCGAGGTTCCACCAAGAGAACTTAGACCACAACAAAATTCTCTATGAGAAGGTACACTCAATGGCAGAAAAGAAAAGCTGCACTCCTGCACAGTTAGCTTTGGCATGGGTTCATCACCAAGGAGATGATGTCTGCCCAATCCCAGGAACCTCCAAGATCAAAAACCTTAATCAGAACATTGGAGCTTTATCTGTGAAACTCACTATCGAAGAGATGGCCGAGCTTGAAGCCATGGGACGTCCAGATTCTGTGAAAGGGGAAAGATCAGACACCAATATAGTTACCTACAAGAACTCTGAAACTCCACCTGTCGTCTTGGAAAGCCGTATTAATAATCTGTTAACAACAGTTTTGCTCTGCCATCGTGCTGAGCTGTGTTATGAGCTACAAGCCATTATTCCATTATTGTCTTGGAGCTATATTGTTCTGTCTGTGATTGTCTTAAAGTAATAAAACTATTTAAAAGAAATCTCTCATTAGGACTGAAGTTTCTGTAAACATTACAACAATGAATTGAGAAAGGTGACACGACGTATATGCAACAATTTGTATCACATCACGTTTTAAACCATTAAGATGGAGAATATGTACCTCGTGGATGACAAAATATAACCTTCACTAGAATTTGTATTACACATAAACGGCCTCTGAAGACCAAGCTCAAAAGAACTGTCATTATACTAATTTAAATCATCAATAGGATTACAGCAAAGGGTCCTGGAGTTCCATCAACCTATGCCAGATCTCTTCTATAACTTTCAAGGAATTCTATGTTCGATTTACGGCCAAAGCATTTTGTGCAGGACGAAGAGTTTTTACCTTGGCCTTACAGGGAGGGTAGTTCATTCTTCTTTGTCAAATTACCCGAGAGCGCAAGGATTTTACCAATACTGATTGTTGAATCTCGTGTTCTGAAGCGGTGTCTGCAGTTGATAAACATTGCCATGTCTTTCACAGAAACATGCCACTTACCAGGTACTTGAGCTATTTTCTTTAGCATCGGTCAAAATCCGGCTATCTCCATCAACTTCGCGGTTCTTGCTTCAGGTGCATGCTTGGTGGAATGGTATACAATATGGGCTGAGACAAACAATCCACTTAACATCAAACAAGGCAAGCTTCCAAGAGAAATGCTCAGTGATCAATTAACTAAAGAACATTAATGGTTCCAATGTTTTCCCCAAATGTATCTTTCTTATCTTAAATTGTTCCATTCCTAGCTCTGCTCTGCTAAGGCATCAACTTCAGTTCCTCAACATAGATGTCAGGAAAAGGTCTTTGTTCAACATTATGACAATGCAGATTATATCAAACTCTTAACACTTTCAGGGTCAAGAAGCTCTGATTATTTGAGGTCACACAGAGAACTTTTCAGGATTAGCTATTCTGACACATTACAGGCTTACAGCAAAATTTGTTACCTGTGTTGTACTCGACAATAAAGTGTTTGCAAGATCATCGTTAATTGAAACAGGCAGAGCTGGCATCCGACTCATGATACCAGGCATCTCCTTCATGCTGCAGCAGAAAGTATGAGTTTAGCAATTGAAGCTTTAATCATAGAAAGGAAAAGAAGACAGATGACATGTCTCAATTGTGACAACTGAATTTGCTAATAAGATCCACATACTCAGTCAAAATGGCGCTGATATTATTTCTTGCCTGATAAAAGAGCCCGATGTTATCCTGCAGCTGTATTCACTGAGTTAGGATATCTGTGTGCGAATTACATTGCAAAAGGATAACTAGGAAACCCAACCAAACAGTATCAAATTCTTTTCTAAAGAATAACTGACAATTTCAATCCGTCAATCTTCTCACACAACTAGCCACAAAGGATTGCAAGGATAAATTTACCTTGCACGCAGAGAGGTTGTTAGAAATTTGACTAAAAGCTTGAGCGTTTTGTTGTAGAAGATCCATTACTGCGTCACTTAAACCTGAGAAGAAGAGTTCAATAAAGGTACCTAGCTGACACTATTGATTTTTTCTTTTCTTATTAAGACCACAATCCAGGAGAAAAGCAAAGAATTAAAAGAGCACTAGACCTTCAAAAGGCATGCGTGTACTGTGGCAGATATTGTTCATGACATATAAAGCATTTTGTTGTGGCACATTGGATAGCATGCTCAGTTCTGGGGATGTATCCACCACCTTACCATGAAGAAGCATGGTCTTTAGAACCAAGTTCAAAAGCATATTGATTTACAGAAGTTCATAAGACCCAGCCAAGAGAATGCACATGGTATGAAACACAAATAAGTCATGCTTAGATACTGATGTTAAAGTTATATGTGCTAATACTTTTGCTTAGTCACCATTGGCTGCCCATCAGTCATTGCAAAATCGACCACATGCACAATAAACACCGAACATGATCTGTTTTTTTTTTTTCTTTAATCAAGACCTAACAAAATATGTTCCCATGAGAAACCCAACATAGAGGTAATTTAGCCTACTATTTTTCAGCTTTGTTAGCTTTGTTAGCTTCTTCATTGAAAAATACTACCGTTAGCACAAATTTGCATGACTAAAATTCACATCTGTAGGCAAAATCCCTTTTTAACCAAAACGTAAGTGAAGCCACCTAGCTTTATACGATGCAAGAAAGGTTCAGGTGGTACCTTCCTATTGCTAATGTTCTTAGCGGCATTATTTTCTTCTTCTCTTTTTCTCCGTTTTCTCTGTTAAGATAGATACCCGACTTAGCCAAGAGATACTTAAAGATCATCATATATATACTTAGTGAAAGACAAAACAAAGGGAAACAAGCACTAAATGAAAGAAAATAAGTTATTCTGGAACTTTATGTTTGATTGCATCATATATCTGATTGAAAACTCAAGTAAAATATGACAGGACAGAGACATGAAGGAGATACCAATATAATGATAATAAAGCATATATTCCATTAATTCATTGTGTTCCACTTTATTATGCAAACAATTAACATTATGATGTAACCCATGCTGTGGGTAAAATAATCATTTCAAAGAAACTCCAGAGCCTCTCATCGATAGGAGTTATAACTTCTAATCAAAATTACCATGCCAACATAAATTTCTTAAGCTCTAAAAAGTATAGGTATCTCTGTCATCACCCATAATAGCAAATATCTATTTCAGGATAACTACAGAAATAATAAATAAAAAGCTTTAAGCTTATTTCCTTTTCCAACAATTCCCTCCACAATCATAGACGCCAAAGCTAATATAAAGACTGATCTAGCGTCAGCAATACTTGTCATTTTCTCTTTTTGCTCAACCTTTACCAGTCTTTAGACAATCTTTACGACATGGCAGGTGACTTTTCATCAAAAAAACCTCTAGCTTCTTTTTGTAGGACTTTATCTTTATTACAAAGCACACACGCAAAGTTGCATCATCATCATGCTGATTCCCTCAAATTTAGCATATGCTTTTAACAGTGATAGAAATATCCCTTGGATCCCTACTTCCATAACAGCCACATACGATTTGAAAAAAGGAATGCTAGAAACTTCTAAGCAATTCTCTAGCAGTAGAATTATCCATGAACGAGAGAGCTCAAGGAAGCCTATCCAAAACAACGAGAATATTACAAACTTACCGTCATCCATCTGCATCTCAATGCTACATCCCTTACAGTTTTATCTGGTAGAGTTGCAGCAATCTTTACATACTTTGAAATTTTTGGCTCATCCTTTAATCTACAAACGAAAAAAAAACAAAGATGTGTCATGCATGGAAACAAATAGAACAACAACCTCTAGACTCTTTGTTCAACACTGGAACAATCTCAGCTACTTAGAGCAACCTGAGCTAAGTAAATGGTCCCAGTCCCATAACAGTAAACGTTATTTTAACATTTCATGGAAACACACAAAGGCGATACTTTATATTCCAAGGAACGAACAAAGGAACATACTTTAATAGTCCACCATGGAGATTGGAGAATATATAATGTGTCCACTACTTGTTATAAAACAATTCCCAAAACTTCACCTTTAAATTTTTTGTGTTTGATAAAAAAATTTAATCATAGTATGAAAAAGCTACGAATGAAGAAGATACTTTGCATTAAAAAAAATGAAGAAATGGAAATATCTAAAATACCAAACATGAAGCAAAAATACCTACTTTGCAAGGCCGTTCTCCAATACATACTGCTCCTCAACGGACCAACCCATAACCAAAGGAGCTTCCTTATTGACTCCAGTCACCGAAGTCGAAGAATCCATAGCTGGGTGAAACCCGGTGGCTGTGTTCATCGCATTTATGCCGTAACTCGCCGGAAATACAAGACCGGTGGTGCTAGTACTCGGCACGCAGTTATGATTATCCATTGGAATCATTTTTATGGAGAGATGTTTGATTGAAACTGATTTGAGCTACGAAGACATCGAATTTAGGGTTATAGCAATTCAGAAACAAATTAGAAAAAAAAATATAGCAATTAAAAAATAAAAATTGAAAAGAGAGAGCATATAAAGATGAGAAACCCACCTCAGATTTGGCATCAACAAAGAAGATGGAGCACTCTAGATACACTCAATAAAAGCTCTAATCTGGGGACCGTAATTAGAGATGTAACCGAGAAGAGAGAAGGTCCGAAAACAGCGCCGGGATTTTCCTCCGGCGAGTAGCAGAAGTGAAGATTAAAAGATGCGATATGAGAAGAAGAAGAAGAAGAAGAAGAAGAAGAAGAAGAAGAAGAAGAAGAAGAAGAAGATGAGAGAGTGGCAGCAAATTGCGAACTCCAATGGGAGAGAAGAAAGAGAGAGAGAGAGGAGAGGAGAGTGTTTGTTTAGTAGTAATTGGTTGAGTTATTTTGTTTGGTGTCTTTTGTTTTGCAGAAGCATTTTCTTGTATTCATTCATATGCCCTTTGCTTTTTTATTTGGCCTCTCTCTTATGAGCTTTCTTTAATTTTTATTTTCATATTATTACTTAGTCATGAACTTATCATAACTAGAAAATTTAATTAAAACAGTTTTGTATTCTTTCTGATTTTTTCTTTTTCCTTGTAAATAAAAAATATTTTTAGACCTTTAATTAAACTGTAGAGATATCTAGGCATCAAATCTAGATTTGGATCCAGATAGAGATATATTAGTTACAATAAAATTCATTATTCGAATCAATAAAAGGTAAATTTTATTTTGGTGGCCGTCAGTTTCCCCGTGACATCTGAGTGGCATCAGTAAACCAAAAAGATATTCTAAACAGTGTTAAAAATTTGTTAGAGCTGCTGTAGATGTTGATATCTTTATTAGTTGTGTTTGTTTTTATATTTTGTTAAAAAATAAATCATCAGCATCTTAAACAAATTTTTATTTGACCAGTCCATAGTTGATTGGCACAAAGGGTTAAATCCTTTTCGTCACCGAAAATCTATTTGCTGTGTTCCAACTCTCTTTAATTTGATGTAATACTACCACTTTTAAAAAAACAACAACAACTATTTAGGCCGCAAACATAATTACCCGCCTCATTTTGTAGTTATTGTAATTTCTTTCAAATATTCTTAACTTACACTAGTTTTTTTCATTGTTTTCACTATTCAATTACCAGTTTAAAACTAAAATACAAATATTGTAAATTTTTTATCATTTCATTTTTCAATTTTGGCTTCCAATTGATATATTTTATTTGTCATACAATTTTGGCTTCCAATTGATATATTTTATTTGTCATATAACTGATAAGTATATCACTAACACTAAGTTTTTTTTTTATTGGTATTATTGATACATTGCTTTTTTTCAATAAAGTAAACTTACAATGTTCCTTGAGAAGTTTTCATCATCTTCCTCTGAACACTGCAGAGTAAAAGAAAAAAAGAGAGAGAGAGAGAGAGAGAAAGAATCTACCAATGAAGCCTAAAGCTCGCACCTTGCATGAGCGGGTGAGCAAAATATGCCCCAAGCGTTAACGCAGTGATTGCAAGATAAGGCAACCGAACAAATTCTTTGTAGTAATCCTCTGGCAAAACTTGGCGTCCTTCAAGTATGGCAGCAAAAGGAATCACACTTGTTCTCTTCTTGATGCTTTCAAAAGCCTCTCCATATCTTTTAGCTAATCTCCTGTCTCCATTCCACGCCCCAAACAAATGGTGTGCAATCAAACCGAGAGAAGCTGATGCAGCTACTGTGTTTCCAATCCAAAGAGTGTGTGCTAAACACCAAACGATTTGTCCAACCATCTGGACAAGATAAGAGAATAAGCCATGTGCAACAATCAAGTCTCATTAGCCACTAAAATATATTTACACAGCCACTAGAATATATCTTGGTTCTTGAACAAACCAGAACTAAGGCTTAAAAGCCTAGGTCAAGTTTTTCAAACACACAATGAAGCAATTAGAGTTAAGGATCAAAAGCAATATCGAGTAATCAAGTATCCGGCTCTAATGGACACAGCAGAACGAGGAGTCTCTGATTCTTAGGGCAATCGCCAATAACTCGCATGTCAAGTGATTCTCATGATTCGGGTCTCGCTAACACAGCCACTAATAAAACCTGGTTCGTGAATATGGTACATATATGTTGAACATAAACAAGAGATAACAAACCAAAGCCCAAAGCAAAAATAAAATAAAAAATCCAATCTTTAGGTACATCAAGGAAACAAAATTGTGCTGATGTGTAGGGAAATATTCAATACCTGAGGATGTCTAGTGATTCTCATGATGCCAGTCTCCCACAGATGCATCTTGGGTTTATCAACAGCTGCTACCTCCAGAAGATTGAAGGTTGAAGGATAAAGAAAGAAGAAAGATACAAAATTAGCGACCCAAAGAGCTTCATGGACTCCAGGAACACCCTGAAGCTGCCATAACTGTGACCCATCGTATCTATGGTTTATAAAGTAAACCTGAAAGAAGAAGAAAACAAACATTGCATAAACACAAAGAATCACCAAAGCAATACTAAAGAACTAAAACAGGTCATAAAGAGAGTACTAACAATGGTGCTCATAGCTAAAGGAAGAGAGATTCCAGCAAATAGAACACGAAATGCTCGTTCACCAATGAGTTTCTCTCCTATATCCCTGAGACTAGCTAAACCACTATGTACTGTTGCAAATATGAAGATAAGCAATAACATAGCAACCTGCAAAAAAAAAAAAAAA
>VBRH01000131.1:153940-171460 GCA_014578085.1 Cardamine resedifolia
AAAAAAAAAAAAAAAATTGCTTTCAAAAAATCAAATAACTAAATGGAAATTTGAAATTGGTTCAGTTACTGTTGATTTTGGATACCTCCGGTGAACCTGAGATGTTAGAGACGGTGTCGATGTATGATTTTCCGAAACCAGTGTTGTTATCGATCCAAACAACGTTGAGGATGAAGAGAACAACTCCAAGGACAACGCTGAAATAAACCCAGGAAACAAGCTTCTGCTTCCCTAATTCAAAAGCAGCTGAATCTTCACCGATCAGTAGAGTAGGACTCTCGGTTTCAGAAGAGACGGGTTGGTCTTCTCGGAGAGTGCTACGGACGAGAATTTTCCGAATTACCGGTGATGATGAAGAAAGCAAGCTTGCCGATTTTTTGAGACGAGGATGAATTGGGATACGGCGGATTAATGTGAAGTTATGTCGGCGAGGAGAAGGAGGAAGAAGAAGAAGCGAAGGAGGGCTCGAGAGAAGAAGATGATAAACCGCCATTATTCTTGTTGGTAAGAAATCTTTCGAAGAAGAAGAAGCAATAAAAATGATGTCGTTTAATGCTCCTCTTGGCTCTTGGCTCTTGTTGCTGTGTTTTTTTTTTTTCAATTTCTTTAATATATTCTCCAATCTCCACACTCGACTTAAAGAGGAAACAACTGTCAACATGGAACTAATACAACTGTCAATATGGTTAGTGATCATTTTCTGATTTTTTTTCTTCTAAATTACCTTTTTTTTTCTTGCGGAAAAAACAACAATTCCACTGACATTTTAATATTACTAGTGGAATTTCTTTAAAAATTCCAACAGTCTTGTAATTGCACCCAACAAAAAAAAATTAAAAAAATTGGTAAGATTATACTACGTTTTGAAATAAATCTTCGTTGTTACTAAACAAATGTTGTAAAAAAAAGCTTGATTCAATTCCAAATGTATTAAAAACAGATAGTAAAATACAAAAATGTATAAATCAGAGGCCCGATATCAGATATATCTTTCAAGATTTCAACAATTCTTCGTTATGCATAAGACTTGAAGTTGAAGGATGTTTTTAGATATAAAATATTTCAAATTAATTCACAACAAAAATTTAAAACTTCCAGGAAAAACAAATATTGGATCCCTTCTACTACCAAATCCCTCACTTTCTCGGCTCAAAAAAGAAAAACTTGGCTGGCTAGTCTTGCAATCAGTTATCGTGCAATGCTTTGGTCAGGTAAAGCCTGCTGAAGTTCTGGCCAGCCACTCTGCATATCAACGATAGACTCATTTCAAGTCTCTTTCCAAGCTCGGACTGGTAAAACAGTTATAAAGAGTGAACACGAGAACATACCCATTGATTTGGCCACAGAAGTTTGAGACTTGGTTTGTGATGAGGAAACTCTCTAGCCTTGATGGTTCAGGGATCGGCTTAAAGATTGGGTTTGAAAGATCCTCTTCGGGCAAAGGCTCTTCTCCAGCTGATTTACGAGCCATGTTCTCCGTCCTGTAAACCAAAAACCTCTTCGTTAGTTGGAAGATCAACAAGGCAAGCAAAAGCTGAAGACAAATGCTATAGGACATTCATTCTTGTAACTGATTCTGTATCACCTTCCAAGATAACCGAGGGAGTGAAACAAATCAAACCAGAGCTAGAACGAAAAGAACAAAAAGATTCTGCTGCAAATATGAATCGACCTACCTTCTTTTCTGGAGCCAGGCTTGCTGTTGTGCTTGCTGCCGAGACAGGTTCCGGTTGTAATATTGGAACTGGAAAAATAAATTAAGATATCGCATTAAGATAGTTCTGACTTCTGAGGATGAGAACTGAACAAGAGTGCAGAATAAGCCACACCTTTTGCTGTTCCATAGATAAATCATCCATGCATTTACTCAAAAACTCCATATTGTTCTCAAGGAAAGGAGTGGTTGATGAGCGTAGACGATCATAATCTCCCTAGAAAAGATAAAATACGGAAATAATAAGAGTCAAAATATGGAATACTGACAGCAAGCGAGATATCCAGATACAAGTATTATACCTGTGAGACAGGTGTATCAGTCTCCAGATCAGTCATAAAGGCACTGACAAGTGCCGAGTTTGAAACCTTGATCTGCCAAAATAAAGTAACATTGAAACCAAAAACTTATGTCAGAGGAGAGACTCCATCATAAAAAGATTAACTGGTAGTCGTCAACATAGAAGAGAGCTAGAAACTTACAGGTATTTCCTCGAAAATATCCATCCAGGAGAAATTTTTCTCTCTCAACCTGACAAAGATAGTGATCAGAAAATTACAACTATCCAATGTAGCTCATAAAACCTAAATTTTTAATATATCAGGATACGTACTTCTCGCCTGTAAAGCTTCCAGCTCGGTACAACTCCATAAAGGAATCTGAAAGCTTCAACGCCTTCAAAGCTAAGACACCAAGATCAGCTTTAGAGGGATCATATATGATGCACACGCACCTCTTGATATTCTCCTGTAGATGCAGAAGAAATAATTTCTTAAAGTTCACATCTTAATTCTGCAAGGGAATTTTTCAGACAGTCACAGCAACTATTTTCATGGTTCAGTAATAAACTTTTACACCAGAAAGATGCAAATATACCTATTGTACCCTATAATAACCATGCTATACATAGAAATATCCACAACTCCAAATTCTGGTATAAAATGAACGCAGACTAAGGCATTTCTCCATAAGAAAGAAAAAAACAAGCTGAATGACGAGCATAGCTAGCATATGAATAGACCAAATCCTGAATCTAGAATGTTATTCTAATCACATTGTTAGACAGGATTATTGAAAAGTACCTGATAGTTCATGAAGGTTTCAATCAGTTCTACAGTCTGGTAGGAACCAAGAACTGTAGATTGATACCTGAACAAAAAAATAGGCAGATCTTATATACATTCAGAAAACAATATTTAACAAGTGAAATCAGACTGATGGCATTAAACCTACCACCCAACAGTGTTGTTGTCAACATTGACCTCCCTCAGACATCTCATCATCTCAAGCTGATAATTGGCACCATCAGCTTCAATTTCTTCATCGTCATCCCTGACCTGCACTCGTTTAAGATACAGATAGCAGTAAATCATAGGTACATCAATCAGAGACAAGCTCTTAAATCCTTACAAAGCGTGCAAAATTCTTCAACTTACTGGGAAAGGAAAACAATTGGTAACTTCAAGGACGCTACCAACATCAAGTCCAAGAAGCTGTCCTGTGACAAGGGTCGGTGCAAACTCCTTGCAGTGTTTGATTATCTTTAGCACAGCCTATCACATAATAAACATACAAAAATCTTCAGCATCACTACCTATGATAATGAGCAATTTAGATTCACCTAGAGAGTTTTCTTAATACAACAAAGGACTGATGAATAACGAGAGCAATCAGACCATATCAAACTCTTAATTCAGTAGAAAACGAGGAGAAACCCTGAAATCGTGAAATCAGAGAAACGGTATGAGGACGTTACCAGTCCTTCGATCTGAACAACTCTAAGCGGAGGAACCACCGCTTCATCCTTCGATATCGCCTGCAAAAACGATCTAGCCACTGCAGAAACAGACCACGGAAGAAACTCAGCACGACATAAACAGAAATCTTCAAACACATGCGAAAATTTTGAGCTAGCGTAAATTCTATGTGCAAAGTGAAGAACAGAGAAGAAAACTGTACTCACTGGTTGCCATTGGAATATTCTCGGGTGATAGTGAAGCTTCCTAGGTCAAGGTTTTTGATTCTCCGCCGTGAAACCCTAACGATTTGATATTTTTCTGCCGGCGGCGGAGTTGAGCGAGAGAAAGCTTTTATGTGTTTGATAAGGGCTTCTTCTCGTGGATCCGCAGATTTTTTTTTTTTTTTCCTTTTTTTTGGGTGTATTGGAAAAAAAAAACGTATCCCAAATAAAATTGCAAAATAGCCCTCAAAATTGAGATTCTTGCTGAATGACCTAAATATTTTCAGACTATGATAAGGATAAACCCAGCCCATGGACCTATACGCTGTTCTCTCGTAAAAGCCCAAGACCATAATACTCCTCAATGTTGAATAATTTAATCTCATGGCCCATTTCGTAATCTATAATGGGTAACGCCGTAACCGGGTAACACTAACCAACCAGTCAAGACGTTTAAAAATATACTCATAGAAAAACAAACAGTCATCAAGCAAAGAAGAATAAAAAACTAACTTTTCCCACCAAATTCCATCCGTTTTAGGGTTTGATTCAAAAAGAGGACTAATTCAAAGTCTTTTTTTTTTTAATAACCAACTAAAAAAGTATACAAGACATGGTCGTTTCATACAATCATAAGTCCGTAAGAAAATCAACAAGCTCCTAAATATACGGTAAATCGTGAGATTGACCAAAAATGAATAAATTAGGAGAATGACATATCGATTAAATTCAAAAGATAACATAATTATAGGAACTGATGTTTTTACCCTTACTCTATTTTGATTGCAAACATGCTATTTTTTAACAAGTACACTTGTACCATCAAAAACTTCGTATCATCTTTGTAAAAACATATCCTAAAAACAATCATCCACTTAAGAAGAATCAAAAGCCTAAGAATTTTCCAGCCACTAAGGGTTTGATTGAAAACGGATAATTAACACAAAGCCTTCTTTTATATATCCAACTAATTCAGTGTCCATTATACGGTTTTTTTAATTAAAATGTGTGAAAACTCTACAATAATAGGTCTCTAAAAAAAAGTAAAAGAAAAAACAAATCAACCCACATTATGTTTCTTAATATTTTCGAATTGTATAATGTATCATGTCCCCTAATTTATTACTCGAAAGTCGAATAACCATATGAGCAAAATAGAAGGTCAACAATATTGATGCCAATTAAATGACCGCAGTCTCTCTTGTGGGGTTGGTGTTGGACTGGACCCCCTTGGTCAATTTTCACTCAGCCTTTACGTGAACTCAATTCACATTTTCTTCATTACACTTTCATCACGCCCAAGCTAAGCAACTAATAAATTATAGTACTAGTAATTAATAGTACCTCAATATCTTCATTTTGTTTAATATAGATTGAAGACCAACCCCAACTTTAATTTCTTCACACCATATATCCCAATACAAAAATCCAAGCATAAACATCATTATTATAAACCTGGGGTCCAAAATAAAATATGATTTCGAAAAATAAATAAATAAATAAATACATACAATATTGCTTAATTTTGTTATATAAATCATGTGAACAATTCAACAAGAAAAGAGGTAGGAAAAATGCCGCTCAATAATTGGTAGAGCCGAGGCAAGAAGAACCAGACACCCAATTTAAACAGTTGAAATACAATGTCTCTCTTTACTTTAAATTATCTCTAAATTAATACTCCCCACCACATTTCTTCAGCTCCATACCACAATTTCACCATAGATCTCTCTTTTGCTGATTCTTTTCTCCAATTTTTTCTCAGCAGCAGTAACTCCTTAGGCCCCAAACCCATCTGTCTTGAAGAAAGTAATAACAACCATACACAATAAAGACAAAATTACGTGAATTATTTCTCTTCATCCCTCTTCGTCTCTCCTTCATAAAACCATTATTAATGATTTAATGTGTGTGCAGAAATATATATACTAATACTAATATTCATGAACGCATTGAAGAAGGCACAGTAAGAGAGAAAACAAAAAAAAGAGTTTTTACAGACATGGCTTCACGTGACATCTTTGTCGACCAAGAACTTCGAGTAAAGATACTCAGAAAGTGAGAGAGAAAAATGCCGGAAATTTTTAATGCTTCTTCTTCTTCTCTTCCTCGTGCTCACAACCAGACAATTTCATTTCGCCATTAATGAGCTCGCTCCCACTTTCTTCTTCTTCTTCCAATCGGAGATGGTTTAGCATAATGGGGGCAGATCTGGAAAGTGAGTAATAATGGAAAGGGATAGCTCATTAGAGATTCAGGGGAAACTTTTTATGGAAACACGATTCCAACTGTATCAATCATTTCTGATTCTTTCTTTTATGAGCTTTTGAATAGTCACTCTTCGATTTGATTGATTCACATTACGACGGCAATGGTCTCTTCTTCTTCTTCGATTACGTTGTTCGTAGTCTTTGCATTTACTGTATTCTTCTGTTTGGTTTCTCCGGCGAGATCTACCGACGTCGAAGCTTTACTGAGCTTGAAATCCTCAATCGATCCATCTAATTCGATTTCATGGCGAGGAACAGATCTCTGCAACTGGGAAGGTGTTAGAGAATGTATAAATGGAAGAGTCTCCAAGCTTGTTCTTGAGTTTTTGAATCTCACTGGCTCACTTGACGAGAGGAGCTTGAATCAATTGGACCAACTTAGGGTTCTTAGTTTCAAAGCTAACTCTCTCTCCGGTTCAATTCCTAATCTCTCCGGCTTGGTTAACCTCAAATCGGTTTATCTAAACGATAACAACTTCTCCGGTGAGTTCCCGGAGTCACTCACGTCTCTTCACCGATTGAAAACCATTTTCCTCGCCGGGAACCGACTTTCCGGCCGAATCCCTATCTCATTGCTCCGCCTCTCTCGCCTTTACACGCTCAATGTTCAGAACAATCTCTTCACCGGTTCAATCCCTCCTCTTAACCAGACGAGTCTCAGATACTTCAATGTATCCAACAATCAACTCTCCGGTCAAATCCCATCGACACGAGCTCTCAAGCAGTTCGACGAGTCCTCGTTTACCGGAAACATCGCTCTTTGCGGCGATCAGATTCAAAGTCCATGCGAAACCTCACCAGCGCCGTCGGCGAAACCAGCACCTAAGTCGAAGAAGAACAAAGCGAAGCTAATCGGAATCATTGCCGGAAGTGCCGCCGGTGGAGTCCTAATCCTTATCCTTCTACTGACGCTTCTTATCGTCTGCTTGAGAAGGAAGAAGCGACAGAGCAGAGCACCAAGGGAAGATAGAAAAGGCAAAGGAATAGCTGAAGCAGAAGGAGCAACATCTGCTGAGACAGAGAGAGACATTGAGAGGAAAGACAGAGGTTTCTCATGGGAAAGAGGCGAAGAAGGAGCAGTGGGAACTCTGGTCTTTCTTGGAACCAGTGATTCAGGTGAGACGGTGGTGAGATACACCATGGAAGATCTGCTTAAAGCTTCAGCAGAGACACTGGGAAGGGGAACGTTAGGGAGCACTTACAAGGCTGTGATGGAATCTGGTTTCATTGTTACTGTGAAGAGGCTCAAGAACGCGAGGTATCCTCGCATGGAGGAATTCAAGAGACATGTTGAGATCCTTGGACAGCTCAAACACCCAAATCTGGTGCCTCTCAGAGCCTATTTCCAAGCTAAAGAAGAACGCTTGCTCGTTTACGATTACTTCCCCAATGGCAGTCTCTTCACTCTTATCCATGGTATGTATCTAATGGCTCAACATCCACCATAGATAGTTTCTCTTAAGGTTTTTATACCAATGCAGAGATTAGGTTTGGATAGAAACTTGGATACATTCGATAGCTTCATTGTGTTTTGTGTGTGTGTGTGTGTTTGTAGGGACAAGGGCTTCTGGAAGTGGGAAGCCTCTTCACTGGACTTCATGCCTGAAAATAGCTGAGGACTTGGCCTCAGCTCTGCTCTATATTCATCAGAATCCTGGCCTAACTCATGGGAATTTGAAATCGTCCAATGTCTTGTTAGGTCCTGATTTCGAGTCTTGCCTCACAGATTACGGCCTCAGCACTCTTCATGACCCTGACTCAGTTGAAGAAACAAGCGCAGTCTCTCTCTTTTACAAAGCTCCAGAGTGCAGAGACCCAAGGAAAGCCTCTACGCAGCCTGCTGATGTCTATAGCTTTGGGGTCCTTCTTCTTGAGCTTCTAACAGGTAGAACACCATTCCAGGACCTTGTTCAAGAATATGGTTCAGATATCACAAGATGGGTGCGTGCAGTGAGAGAGGAAGAGACTGAATCAGGCGAGGAACCGACTTCCTCAGGCAATGAAGCATCAGAGGAGAAACTTCAGGCACTTTTAAGTATTGCAACGGTTTGCGTGACCATTCAACCCGAAAACCGGCCTGTGATGAGAGAGGTGTTGAAGATGGTGAGGGATGCAAGGGCTGAAGCACCTTTCTCGTCTAACAGTAGCGAACATTCGCCAGGAAGATGGTCGGATACTGTTCAGAGCTTGCCAAGGGAAGATCAAGTGAGCATTTAGAGAAAAACGGCTGGGCCTTCTTCATTGCTTCCTAGAATGTCTCTTGTGATTCTTGAAGTAGGGTTCATAGTGTAAAGCTTTTTTTTGTTTTTCATTTGTAACGCCATTTTGATTCATCAACCTTGTAGGACTTGCGTAAGATCTGTTGAATTGGTCAATTTGAGATGTGGGAAATGAGTAATTGGAGGAACGGAAGTATAAATTTGTTGAATTTCTTTTCATTCTTACTCTTTCTTTAAGCTACAAGATGACAATGAACAGCATCCGGTCCCATGTAATACAACTTTAAAGAGGAAAAGAAATCAAGTTGAGTATCGGAACAAGCCTAGCTTGATATTGACAAGTAAGTTCGTAAGACCCTGCATTGCCCCGTCATATTGTGCTGCAACTATTAGAAATCAAAGGAATTGGTAAAAAGAACACAAAAATAACAAAGGCTAAAACGTGATGTCGAACAAGTTCTCATATTGTCCGATATTTGTCTCTTCTGTTAGTAGCCTTTGTTTCCTCGAATCCTGGCTCTCATGTCTACCTAGAGAAAACACAATTCGACGTCCAATTACTCCAAGAGACTCTAATATATTCAAAAATCAATTCAAGAAACAGTATTCTACGCTTCATTTTTTCCTCTCAAGGTTGAATGTTAACACTCTCTCTAAGTGTTCACAAGCATGGTTAATCTAACTCTCTGTCAGAATACCATTATCACAATGAGTTTGGTTGCTCTTTAAGTACTGAAAGCAAAATATACCTGTCCTCTTTTACAATTGAAGTAGGTTTCCCTTAGGCCAACACACTCACTCGGTATACATGGGCTTTTTTCACCAGCACAGTCCCTAATTGACCGTTTCTCGCCCTACACCAAAATCAGAAACAAAAATGAAGTGAACTGGTTAGAAATTAGTTAGGTGGTGATAGAGTAAAAGACAATCAATCTCTCTGTATGTTGAGACATGTTTTACATTACCTTGACACATGTCGATTCACTGAGACACTTGACAAGCTCTTCAGCAAGACCCTTACAAGACTTGGCCATTTCAACTGTTCCTATGCAAGAAGGCAACCAATACATCAGGACACTGTGATGATTAAAGGATATATTATGAAGATACAACAAGAGATGATATCTACTGTAACACATAAGGCAAACAAAACATAGTCCGGAAAACCCCGCCCAAATGGCAACCCAATGCATCAGAGCATGTCCTTAAGAAATGAGTTTTCAAGGTAATGCAATGCTTAAAAGCAGAGCCTTCAAGGGTGTATGAGCTCTAGTGTTACCCCAAAAGAAGAAAGCTTAGCAGAGCCTTCAAGGGTGTTTGAGTCACTATGAATGGTTTCACTTGCTACAAGTTACCATTATCAATAAATTGCAGTTACCCCAAAAGAAGAAAGCTTAGCTATTGCCTATTGGGAACAATCCATAAGTCCTGTTTCCATCTAAATTCGAATAATGAGAAAGAAGACTAAACATAAAATCCTTCCTTCTTCGTTTATTGATCACAAAGAACCCACTTTCTAAGAATCTCAGACTTATAATAAATCCTAGGCAGAAAATCTGAAAATTAATCCGAGTTTTCCACAAAAAGAAATATCTTTCTTTTAATCAGAGACAAAAACACATCTGATTCCTCTGTTCTCTTTTTCCTCAACTCAAAAGAGTATGCTCAAGAGCATAAAGAAAGAACCAATCAGAGAGAAATAAAGCATAAGATCTAACGGAAGAAAGAAGACGAAGGGGGTCCTTATGGACTTACCGGCGACGGATAGTAAGAGACGGGATCAACGTCGACGAAGACCAAATGAGGTTTTTCATTTTTGGGTTTGGTTTTCTTCAATTTGGCATGCGGAATAGCGGTGCCTGCCTTCCCCATCGGTCAACTCAATTTTGGTTCGGTTTAGAGCATTTGCACTAACCGAGTTAAAATCGAAATAATTTGGTTTGATCGGATTCTCAATTCAAACTCGGGTTTATTATAACTAAATTATGTTTCGGCTCTCTTCCGGTTTAATTTGGTTGGGTCTCAAGATTTAGTTTTTTTTTAAAACTTTTTTTGCATTTACATTTTATATTTGAATGCTTTTAAAACAAGAATAATTCTTGGACCTCTCTTATTCACTCCCTCTTAATTAACCAATCAGAATTTTCTATGTAATCTAATTAAACAAATTTAAACAATTAATATTATCTAAATAAAACAATTAGATTAAATCATTAAAAATTCAAAATTGAGTTAATTGTGCGGACCATTAATTTTTTTTGTCATTAGTTTTACAAGAGGAAGGAGACTCACGTTCACGTAAGTCAAAATATTCTTTATATTTACATCAAAATTTCCTAGTTTGAAAATTTGTCAATTGAAGATTTTATGTTTACTAGGTTCATGTAGTTCTATTGAATATCATATAAGTGAGAAGTTGTTTGTCCTTTCTAAGCATGTTACTACGTGAATTTATGCTTTTTGTTTTTATTAGTATTCTATTTTGTAGGAATTTCAAAAAAAAACTCTATTATTATTTTTTTTGTTAAATTTTTTTTTGTTACGTCTTCTTGTTCGTCTTCCACTGAATAAGAACGAAGACAATATTAAAATAAAATATAAAAAAAAAACAAATGAAACTAAAAAAAAGAGATTCATGATACAATTAATGGTCTCCACAATTAATTCAATTTTAAGGTTTTTAATAATTTAATCTAATTGTTTTATTTAGATAATATTAATTATTTAAATTTGTTTAATTAGATTACATGGCAAATTCTGATTGGTTAATTAAGAAAGAGTGAATAAGAGAGGGGTGAATCCAAGAATTGTTCTTAAAACAATGCGATTATTGTAAAAATGTATAATAGCTATTCAAATATGAAATTTCTTGGAAATTTTTTTCACATGTAAGAACTTGAATGCAAAGGCAAAAGTCTATTGGTCTTTATAGTTTACATAGATAACGACTCAAAGCACTGCGTCACCATGACTCACCGGGAATCTAGTAGCCAGTACCACCAACTTGTGATTACATGGTTTTTCATTTTAGGGTCTTCGAAAGGCGATTCTAAAGACACTGGTAGTGTCGGTTTACGCGCACTCGGCTAAGAGAAGAAAGAGCTCTTCATCAGTTATGGCTCCCATTTCCATTGCTCTTTCCAGCACGCTTAGCCCTCCACCGTCCTCTATTGATGGACGTGCTCCTCTGCGTTTACATAATTCAAGAAAAATATAAACACAACCTTTTTCTTTCCTTATCCAAAGACTAATTCAAGGCAAATGCAATGGAGGAGCCAAACTACCAAAGAAACAGAGTAATGGATTCTACGGGATGCAGAACTAGGAGGTTTTAGTTTGAGGTCCTAACATTCATTCGATTTGCAACATAAAATAACACAAGAGAGTGTTCCTGAAATGTTAAAAATGTACCTTCGTAGTAGAATCTTTGCAAATTTGTGGTTCCCTGATGATATGCAATGGTGTAATGGAGTCCGTCCGTGATAATCTCTCATGTTTAGGTCAGCACCAAACTGCAACAACAGCTCAAGCAAGACAGAGTCACCAATGTGACAAGCCACATGGAGCAAGGAACAGCCTTGAAGACAGTTTCCTGGTTTGTTGGAGTCTTTGATTCTCTGACACACAGTTGGGTCATGTCTTTTCTTTACTGCTTCCTCTGCTGCATCAACATGGTGATATGCATCGGCATCAGTTATATCATCGAACTTGGTATTGATGATATTCAAATCCTCACTAGTTACTATGAGTCGATAGATTTCTCGTATGTTTCTGCTTTGAACAGCTTCCCATATCCTACTCGCAGCAGAAGGGTTTGCTTCACTGTCATCTTTGATGACTAATGCTTTCTCCAGGTACTGCCCAAACATAAAACATCAATCAGGTGGAGTTTAGATTTTTTTTATTTTTTTTTGCATCTTTACCTTTTCGGAGAATAATCTAATTTACTAAATGCCATCGATCAACTATCCCCGCGAAGATAGATTTCACGTATTGGACATTTGAAAGTAAGAACTAATGCCATACCTTTCCTAGAATGTACTTCTCCTTCACACTAAAGGAATCTTCTGGACATGGTTTTGAAATTGAAGCGCTCGACAATGTTGATCCGTCTTCACTGCAAAAAGCCAACACTGTTTATCAGGATGTACCTCATCAGCTACATGCATGATTTATGAAAAAGGAGACTGTTGGAAAATACAGTGTTTGATAATTGGTCTATACCTAGAATTCAAAAGCAGACTATTTATCCTTAGAAATCATACCTATCATCTTCAAGGTGAAGTAGTCCTTCCCACAGTGAATTACAGTATACATTGCCCAAATTTCGAAATAAGTCCATGATCGTTGGCTCCCACACTTTCACATCTAATGAGAGAGACCTCACCTGCAGTTTGTGGGGTACAACATCTATGACATCAGATTAGAGATATAGGACTGAGAGCCCACCAAAGAAAAAAACCAACTTAATCTGGACACTTGACCCTCCAAAGTTTATAACTACAGTGATGTTGACTTTTGCAAGAAATTTTTTAAACCCTGGTGGAGAAAATCTTACTAAGAAAACTTCAGATTACCACATCGAGCTCTACAAATTCTGGATAACGAAGAGATAGAGTTCACGGACTTGGTGGTATAAGACAAACTAGCTCATACAACTAGAAATCTGAAGAAAAGATGCACAAAATGTTGTTCCAATAATAGTTTATACTTCATACCTTGGATATATGAACCCCAAGATTCCTGTGAACACCAGAGCATTGAATGCACAACAAAACTCCAAGATTTAACGATGCCCAATCGGGCTCAGGAGCATTGCACTCTGCACATGCATTATTGCCCGGAATTCTTCTGAGTATTGTAGCGACATCATTTCCGATATTTCGTCTTGCATCATTCTGTTGAATTTGATCCAGGGAGACGACATCATTAGCAGGGGCAGAACTAGTGTAGTCTTTATCCAAGTATCGCCTTGCTGACTGCAGAAACAATCTGTATTAGCAGGAAAGCTTCACTATAAATTCGATTTGTAAGTGAAAGAGAAGCCTGAGACTTATTGTGTCAACCTGTTGTAGAAAATGAGAATTGAGAAGCGTCCCTATTGCTGTTGTGATCTTATTTACCCACTCCATCCTATCTGCTCCATTTTCAGCCTGGTAAGGTAGGAATTAACCGAATAAGTTCCGTTAGCATTCTGTGCTGGATCAGGGGAAGAATGAACCAGGATAAAGATGCTAAATCTGTGTTGAATTGCGCCAACTACATCCTATCAATCTAACGGTCAAAACCAACCCATTTATAAGGGTAAATCAAAAAGCAAAAAAGAAAAGAAAAGAGTGACTAAAACATATGCAATGAATCAATAACACACTTGTTACAAGGTTCCAGCAGGTTGTCTGCAAGGCAAGGACTAAAAACCAGTTTAACGAATTTGGAGGCCGACAAGAAAAATTCAGTACTATGTAAGTCCTGTGACTTGTAACCTAATCCTATAGGGAGTAAACTGGGTACCTGAAGTGTGTATGTTTTTTGAGGGGAAATAATTCTGAAGCAGAGCCGAAGATCCATGTCTTCTGCATCTAATTTTATCAAAGAAGTGCGGAGATCGATAGTATTATAGCCTAAGCTACCCTCAGTGAGCGAAGCTGATCGATTGTGTTTGGCACGAAATCGACCAAAGACACCAGTATTATGGTCAGATGAACCACTATAGTGATGCTGAGATCCCTGAGAATACAAATAGCAGAAAAAAAATCAACCGTTAAAACCAAACAGAGACTATGAATTAGAAGAAAGATATAGTAAGAAAGACTTGCTTAAACTGTTAAAACAGATGGTAGCTCCAGAGTGTATAGATATAAACAAAAGCATGAGGAAGTTTCAGCTAAAACTACACGCAACTAATTTGAGGCTTAATATTCCTAGCTTGTGTCAAATTAGGGGAGTGCTCCGCAATTGATAATGATCTGTTAGGCTTATATCAAAATCCACGATATTTTTAGAGACTTTCTAGCACACGATATTCAGAGTTAAATCTTAAGCTGATACAGCAATCTTAA
The DNA here is from genome assembly GCA_014578085.1 of Cardamine resedifolia. NCBI lineage: Eukaryota > Viridiplantae > Streptophyta > Magnoliopsida > Brassicales > Brassicaceae > Cardamine > Cardamine resedifolia. Next base: position 168,163 of record VBRH01000131.1, read on the forward strand.
CATTTACTCGACCTTTTCCTGCTCAGTATTGTCCCACTATTACATATCAAATCTATGATTTATTTCAGGGGAAAATAAGGATTCATGAAATTATCAATGAGATTTAAGAAATTCTAACAATTGGCATGTTTATAACCAAATTCGAAAGACCTTTATGGACGTCTCTCATGGAAATGAGGCAGGAAAAAAGAAGTTTGCACACGTACCATTGATTTATTACCATTATTTCTGTAATAGTACATGGAGCCATGACTGTCAAGGACAAAAAACTTTCTTTTCCAATCAGTTCTCAAACTTGACGAACGCTTTAATAAATATCCCTGTTTAATTACCTGCATCGGTACAAAAAGAAACTCTGTAAGACCATAAGAAATTCAACCTCTGCAGGAAAATGAAGTGTAAAAACAGTAAAAATGATCACAAAACGAGTCTCTATATGTTGAATGATCTCATTGGCACAAAAGCCACGACGCTAGAAATAATATTTGTAAGGGGTACCAGGAAATTGACAAAATCTAAGATGTATAACAGATGAACACCACTAAGTGGCTTAAGACAATTGTGTTGCAGATAGTAAAAAGCAGTATAACAAGCAATATTTAAGCATCTAATTCCAGTATAAGGACTGTTTCATCTTCTTAACAGTCATTTTTCCTTACCCATTTCCCTGTGGTGAGACAAAAAACAAATAGAACTTCTTAACCAACAAAAACACCACTTTAAAGCAAAAACAAGAAAGCTACGGGATCAAAAAGGTAAAATTTGGATTGAACTTATTAGCAAGAATTATTTAGGAAACGCTTACTTCCTTGTCTGTTGTTACACTTGTTTCAGTATTTTTATATGGGATAATTCCACCAACACGGTTTCCGTTAACACCAGAGGGCTCTGGATTAGCGGCTAGCTGTTGGCTGTCTAATTCAGACTGGGTCCTAAACTCTTGAATGCGTCTTGCTAATCGATCTTGTTCAATCTTAGACTGTTCTTTTGATTGTTGAGCATATGTTAATATCTGTAAGAAGAACAATCACAAGTCACCTCAGTGAACTCCATTAATAATCAGGAAACTTTGGCTATTCCACATCACATGTTTGCTAGAGTATAAATTAAATCTTGGATAGGAGACGCTTGTACCTATGGGTTTCCTTTAAACTCCAGATAAACCAAGTTTTTCGGATTTAAAGATTGTGATAAGCCGATAACTTTCTTTGATTAAATTATAAACAAAATAATTGTCTTTCCAGGTCTTAAGGAAAGGTAAACTATAAGAAAATGGATGAATTAGATGACTTTTAGCTTCCCAAGCCTAAGAAGTCCCTTCAAGACTTTCAATTGCAAACTAAATTTCCTTTGAGAAATGTGATTTTAGAAGCTCACAGTTTGTTCTGCCAATCTAAACTATTGAGACATCAAGTTGACTACAAGTTTGTACCTGATGGATATATGGTTCCAGTTGACTCAACAAATCATATCCCTGAAACACAAAGAGACCAAATTAGGGACCGCAAAAAGATTCAGATGTCAAACTTAGTTGGTCTTACATGCTCAATACTCAAAATGTAAAATTAGAGACCTTACAAGTTTAAAATATCTCAGATGGGCATCCATAATTGCACTTATAGATTCCAAAAACTCATACTTCTTTTTAGCTTCAATTGTCATCAATGAATTTAACTGCATTCTTCAAGCAAATCCAAAATTTACTTCAAAGTAGAAACATAAAAAGTACATAGCAATGGCTTCTGTTAGTAAAGTCAGCATACTAGATTGAAACGGCTCTTCTCAAATGTTGACTTTGAGTTCTCCAGATCCTGTCATTCAAATATGACAGCACAAGTAAGTTACCATGCCGGGAGAAAAGGGCAGAGAACGTGCCAAATAATATGAAGAAACAACTGCATCTACTTCCTGGCGTGTCAAATTAAATAATGGCTTCACTTAACTACTTTACTCTACTGGACATTTGCCTAGAATACAAGTGCACAAACATTCCATACTTATAAAATGGATGAGACACAAATACGTGCATCATGTACACATACACCTATATATGTATTGAGCTATGTAGTCTAGAAATGTGTGCATGAGCACATTCCTCAGGCGTAATATTGCTTCACTTTTCCTTAGTAGACAAGATAAGAGAGAGCAAGAAAAAAGATAACAAAGGAATAAATGCTCTACCTCTTCCAACTCTGCAACAATTTCTCCTCTTGTATTCTTCTTTAAAGACACAAACTTTTCGCGTGACTACAAGTACATAAGCAAACTCATTACACCACTTCAGATCGAGAAAATCATGCACAAGTTTAAGTTCTATGCATAATAACACCACAATGCTCGTGCATCTCAAAGATTTGAGAGCTTTTAGTATACTAAGGAGAAGTTCAAGAGAAGTACTTGCTTCCAATCTCATTATCATAACTAATATTACTTTTCTCAAAGAAACAGAGTAATACAATACACTTTGTATAGCGGAAAGGTTATAACTTTTATTCTACTTATATGAACTTTTTATTCGCCAGCATCTTTCCTACAATTAATTATGTTTTTCTTGTTCTGATATGACCTCGCGCCTAAAATTTTGATCTTGTTCTGATATGACCACGCGCCTAAAATTTTGATATCAAAATAGGGTGCATCTAGCTCAGGATATGTTACAACAATCCATAACATGAAAAAACAAGTTCTTGTGGTGGACCCCATAAACCATTTTATTATTAGGAGAAGAAAACAGGTTACAACTGCATGCACAAGAAATTAAGAAAGTTATAGATTCTATAACCAAGTACCTGATCATACGAATAAGCAGCTTTATCAAATCGATGGCGAGACTCCTGAAAAGGTAGAAACAGAAAAGTGGATGATTGGAAAATGACAGCACGAATCGGGCATACATGTCGAATTGCAGTGCAGGACATAAGAAGCAATTTTCTATTGAATATGGTCAGTTTCGAGAGAACGGACATTAATGTGGAAATCAGAACTGGCAACACCTTTTAACTTCTAACCTAACTAGATGGCAGAGCTTTCATGAGACAATTCATTAGCTACATCATATGTGGTTAAAGTATGATGACCCGTAAGGTTCTTTTGTTACTGAAGCCTGACATGCTAAGAGAGAAAGAACTATTGCTAATATAAAGATCCTAAGAAGGTAGTATTGAATAAATTGCCTACTGATAGTGACCTGGAAAGCAGTATCCTTCTAAAATTTGTAACCATATCACTGTAGAATCTCACACAACAGTAAAGAGTAAAGAATTTTGACAGTCTGGGATGCAAAAAAAAAAAAAAAAAA
>VBRH01000131.1:171483-189349 GCA_014578085.1 Cardamine resedifolia
AAAAAAAAAAAAAAAAAAATTTGAGACACTCAGTGGCCAGTACAGTGGAAAAGGAAATAGATTGATAAAATTTAGTAGAGAAAACGAATACCTTAGCTTCTTGTAGATCAACATTAATAAAGTTCATCAACCTCTCCAGCAACACATGCTCCACCTAGAAAATTTCCCCCATAAGATACAACAACTGTTATAAAAGTGAGACATTGTCAAGGCATCTGCACTAAAATAAACTGCATATTCCGTATTTTTTTTTCATCAAAACTGCATATTCTGTATTTTAAACTCAAACTATCTTATTTATTCATTGCTCCCCTTTCCACAGAGTTGATTAGTAACTCAAACGGACATTTTCAGAAAATAATTAAGAAGGGAAACTCCGAAACAACAAAGACCGCTGTGCTACCCAAATCTTCGTTTAAATTATCAAACAAAAAAGGTCTCAATGATGATAGGCATCTTTTGGTCTTTACAGGCATTTGTTATTGTTCACAAGATACTATGAGCATACCTGTGAGCAAAGAAACTCCTTATAAGAGGCAAGCTCTCGAAGTGTATTTATGAATTTGGATATAACGGGGCCTGGCGTCACTCACAAGAATAACAATAAAATAGATCAGAAATGAGATATTTGAAACCACCCCTGTTTATCATATAATCTTAGAACTCATGAAATGTATAATTTTATTAAAGGAAATGACGTGCAGAACAAACATAAATTGAAATAATGTCTTAAGCTAAGAAGAAATATATCATAAGCCAAGCAAAAGTGGGTCAATAAACAAAATCAATCTAGTGTACATAACATGTTAACAACCAATAATAAGGAACATGTGATAGTCTATCAAAACTAACATTCCCAATTTTTACAAGAGCCCCCTATTGATCCTGACAGCTTCCAGAAATCTTGAACTAACATACCTAGGTGAATAAGGTACAGTCAACTAAGAAACACAGTAAGCTTGGCTCAACTTCACTTCTAAAATTTTGCAAAGTATTGAATGGTTTACTCCAAAGAGAATATTATCTACAACGACCACTAACCAGAAATATCTGCATAAATCACCCTTATTACTAGTGAAGTAAAGGAATGAAGTGGTAATTCATAACAGATAGACTAAGAAATCAACAACTTAGCTAGACCAAAAAGTTTGTAAATGAAAAACCTCCAATTGAAAGACTGATAGGATCATCATGTCCAGCTCCAAATTCTTCCAGACAATCTGCAAAGGCACTTTCTCCTTTGGATGCCTCTCCCAAACTTCCCCTATCAAAGAAAAGTAATGCAATTCCTGATCAAGGCACCAGTAACATGTATGGCCACATAGATACAATGACAATAGTAGACTAGCAACAAAATAATTATCACAGAATAATTGAGTTAGGGTGAGAAGCCAGAATAGAAAGCAAGTGATAAAGCTAACAATATACATAATCTAAGGTTTACATGAGAATGGAAAAACAATCGACCAAGCTTTAATGGTCAAATAGTTGTGCACATTTTCTAATAAGTAAGAGAAGAGACAAAATGGTATTAAAAAATCCAACTACCACTTGCAGAAAATATACCACTTTCAGAAAACATTCCACAAATGATATTCTTGGAATCAGAGAAATATCAGACAAGAAGATAAAGACAGTAGAATGGAAAAGGTAGGTTAGGCACATACATAAACTTCTTAGCACCTTTGTATAGCTTCTGACAACGATCTTTAAGCTCATCAGCTGTCCCCTCCAAGGAACAAACCTGACCCAATCGATCAAAACAGCCACAAGACAAGAATTGAAGTGATCAAGATTCAAGTCCCATAATTTACATAACAAACCCCAAAAATTAAAATCCCCCAGCAAAGCTTTCCAATTTACCTGTTTCTGAAACATTGGGGAATCCTCCAGATTGATAAAGGTCGCCATTGATGAAACAAAAAGGAAGAAACTTTCAGAAGAAAGAGTGAAGATTCGACTCGACCGACAAGTGAGTCGAATTTAAGCTTTATGAATCGGTTCGAAATGGATCTGGCGAGATCCAGAGGCGTTTTCAGTTGGTGTGATGAATAATTATGCTGGTAGCTTCGGAAGTTGCCAGAATCAAATAACTTTGTTATATTTTCAAATATTAACCCTTTTCTGTATCTTTGTTTGTATTTTTATCTTTTTAAATGGGTCATTTTATAATTTGTTTAATTTTTAGGGACGTGCTTTGGTGTCACCAATTAATATTAATTTCGAGTTGGGAAATTTATTACTTCATCTCGAATAATTCGATCACTATAGTTCTTCATCTATAGTTATACCTTTTCGAACCCTCCGGTAACGAAACAGGAAGAGACAGCAAGCCATGACGTTCCCCTGCCGGGGGAGAGTCCGTGTCCGTTTTGGAGGACGAGAATGATTCCCCGAGAACGTCCATTTCAAATGCATGCTTTTGTTAATCATTCAACATGTGACAAAGATTTCCAAAGCTCTCTCTCTGCTCTTTTTGCAATTTTCAGCAAAATTATAGGGTTTTGAAACATTGTAATGTTCATTATTAATTTTATGAAAATTGTTTGAAAGATCGGCTGAATCGATAGATTTTAATTCTTTAAGTAATATGTTTTCTAGTGACCGAATATAGTGGTAAGCATATTAAACATATACATAATTTTGTGCTTAATATTAATTTATCTACTTTTTAAAGTAATTTTTTTTAAACTTAACGAGGGTCTTACTAAACGAGAAACTAAATAGAGTCAAAATCATATCTTATTCAAGATCGTCGTAACTATAAAAATTGATTATCTAAATCTGATTCCGCAAGTTTATTGTAGACGATAATAAATTCTATACAAATCTTTTTATTGGAGGATTATTAAATTAATGTTCCTGCTCCATTAGATTTTTTTCTAATTTTCTCTCGCTCGTTTTCGCTATCAAATAGCCATTTCATCAAAATATCATATGATTCAACCTCCAAATCTGCTTAACAGAAACAACCCGATAATTTATTTTGAATATGATGGAACAAGATTCTTATCATAGGATATTGGTCATTTGGTGAAATACTTTTATTTTTCTATATCCGAAAAACAGAAAATGGAAGCAAAATTCAAAATTTATTTGAAATAACTTCAAATGAGATATACGTTTTGACTGGAAAAAAAAAAACAAGATTCGGTTTAATTAATTTGTCTACTATATGCTTGCTATACCAAAAACAATCTTGGTCAATTTACTAGACTTGTTTTAATTTGGTTACTCTATTTTATACACCAAACCAATTTAAAACAAATATAAAATTTGCATCAAAACATAACCAAAATTTGAATAAACACAAACAACAAAGATGGTTAAGACCAAAATTAAAAAAAAAAGACAAAACAATAAAAAAGTTATGATAGAAAAATCATAAATAGATGGTTACAGAAGATAATAAACTCAACTTGATGATCAAGTTCTTTAGACAAAAAACCAGAGTTACTACTATGCTTATTTGGATTCATCATATTCAGAAGACGTCTTTCCCCATCCAGTGCTACGCACCTCATGCAACATCCGATACTTTATGTTCTCTAAATTATCTATTCTTGTTAGATTTAATTTCAACTTTTCCAACATTTCGAGATCGAGCTATGAAAAAAATAAGCAATTAGGATTTTCTATGAAACATAATATATATATATATATAAATAACAATATAATACTTTTTCCAAACTTATATATTTCCGCATTTCAATTTAGGTTTAGCAGGACAAAAAAAAGTAGCATTTCTTTAATCAAAAGGATTAATTTTGTTAATTTCTTGCACTACAATATTGGAGAGTTATACTCAAATGAATAAACAATCTCATCACAAGAATATATATATATATTTTAGAGTTTAAATGAATTAACTCTAAAGTGCATACAAATATGGAGCAATCTTCATGAGAGGGTCGAGGGTGCTCACATGAAACTTCCTCGCGAAAAGAAAACAAACATTCCTCACCTCACCATCGTAGCTACAGTTCGACCCAAACCGGATCCGATCCAAAAACCCGACCGAGATATCCTTCCTCACGAACCTCGCTGGATGGGACCCACCCCTTGCCCAATCCACCCACGTCACGGTCCGCTTCCAATTCATCTCCGGGCAGATTTTGTTAACCAACGTCGGGAGATAATGCTCGTCCATGTAACACGGTGGCCGGCAGTGAGCCTCAAAGATGGGGTAGTACCGGCGATCGGAGACGATCTCGGCGGCGACTCTCCGTGAGACCTCGAACCACTGATTTCCTTTCCGCCAATCGGAGAGCGTCACGTGTGGGAGCATTTTGGGGCTGTAACGGCCTCGGCCCATGGGCCTTGGGTCGTCAAATGAACCGAGGAAAGAGCGAGTGGAGCGCGTGAGGTAATTATAGACTGTGGTGAAGTTGAAGAGAGGGATGCAAGTCTCGGAGAGGAGGACGAAGCGAGCATTGGAAGGTTCTAGAAGCGCGTGAGTTAAAAGACGCTTCTCTGCGTCCATCATCGACGATTTTCCCCATTCAACGGCCTGCAAATTTTTTAGAAATTTTAAAGTATGGTTATTTAAACCGAACCAAAATCAAAACCGAGATTTTATATTAAACCCGGGAAATATACTAAAGAATGATTTTTAGTTAAGTTTACAACTTTAAAGATAGTTTTTTTTTTACATATAAAATATAGTATAGCTAATGAATGAATGTATAAATATTAATCATACCTTGCTTGGTATCCGTTTCTTGTAAAACACTGAAGATTCAGGCGGCTCTTCAGTGAACTCCGGCGACGTGTGAACATAAATGGAATAGAAACCTTGATGTTCTTTGAAGAACATTTCCCAAAGAGGGGACAACGGCAAATTCCACCTTGTCAGAAACATGAACGCAACCTTTGGATGAGTCCCATTCATCAGGGTGCTGCGTGGTGGCATCATCACTGCTCGCCGCATCAGCTCTTCATCTCTCAGTACATAACTACTAGAGCTGCAAGGAGAAGGAGGAGGAGGAGGAGATAGAGAAGGAGAAGTGAGAGGATTTGAGGAGAGCGTGTGATAATCTTCGACGAGGAAGAGTGATGATTTGAGGCGTTGGTTGAGATAAAGAGCGAGGAGGATGACGAGAGAGGAGACGGATGAGAAGAAGACGACGGTGCCTAGGATGTGAATGTATCGGAGACTTATCGGTTCTTTTTTCATCCGGAAGTTCACTTCTTTAACAAAGGTTGTGATCTTTTGCTTCTTCATTTTCCTTTTTGTATTTATTTATTCTACTCTTAGTTCTCTGGCTTCCTCTACGTAATTAAGTCCTCTTTTGTGTTTATATATAGTGTGCATAAGAATGTTTATGTGTGCAAAGTGGTACTTAGTATATTGTAAAATAAGATGACCGTTTTGGCCACAAAATAAGCCTATAAAGGGATCGAAAGAAAGTTCCACAATTAATTATGTCGATTGCGGTGATTAATAAAATACAAGACACCATATTTTAATATCTAAAAACAAGGAAAAGTGTTTCAACTCTTAGAAGGGAAAAAAAAAGTGTTCCAACTCTTGAACTATACATGTAACAGAAAAATATGATCATGTAATTCCATACGCAGAATAGTATTTTCCTAAACCTAGGCATGATCAATTGATCATGTATGTGTGATTTGTATATATGATGGACGTGCATGGTGTGAGAGGAAATGTGCATGAGAATTGTGGGATTAATGAAACGTGATTTAGCCAAGCGAAAAAGAAGAGAAGAAGAGCATGAAATTTGCGGCGATGGTAATTTATTGTAATGCTGAACAAATTAAAATGTTAAATAGAAGATTAACAAAATAAGCCATGCGTTATGTTTTTTTTTTACCTCATAACTTTTTCTCTCCAAAAAATTTACTATTTGATAAATTGTGTATACATTATTTTGCCCAAAACTGAACTTAAAAAAAACTTGGAAAAGGGCTCAAAACCCATATCGTATTTAAGCCCAAAAGGCTTTCCATGTTCTTAACGAATTAAGACTTTATCAACCAATGCACAATTTACAAAATCTCGCTTCATCTTCTAAAAAGTTGCGAATTTTACCCATCTTCCTAATCCTCTCTCTACGTGTTGACTCTTGCAGCGATCCGATCCAACAACAACGCGATTCTCGGGGGTAAGTCGGACGATTTTTCCAGGAGCTTTTTATGGTTTCAATGTTGATTTTCTGCAGAGATTTATTCCTCTTAGGGTTTTGTTATGCAACCTACTTCATAAGCATAGATGAGAGAATTGTCGAAAATAGGTTAAAATTTTACCTGCTCGATGATGAGATGCTTTAAATATTGGGGAGATTGTTGAATTTGCTGCTAGGTTTCTGTTTATTATGTGGATTTAGATTTCTGATAGGCTCTTTCAATTATTAACCTGAGTTGTTGAATCTGGATTTTGCAGAACAAACCTGTTCAGAGATTTTAAGTTGAGCTTGTTATAAAACAAGATACTGCTCTCTACGGATTTTAGAGATGCCTCGGGACTTGTCAAGATCGAGGTCACCTTCTCCATCCCCTTCACGTCGCAGAAAGCACTCGAGGTCTCCTGTAAGGCATAGGCATAGCAGAAGGACTAGAAGAGATAGAAGCCCTTCTCCATACTCATCTTATTCCTATAGCAGGTGATACCCGTAAATATTTCTGCGCTTTTCGTTTACCTTTGTTATCGTTGGTGTCTACACGAAAATAACTGTAAGAAAGATTGGTCGAACACGGTTATAGAAGTGTAATGTTTACAGAGTTAAGCTGTACTCATCTGTTCTTTCTCAACAAGTTCCCACTTATATATGTCTACCCCTCTCTAAAAGGGAGTGCAATGTCTGGATGCTGCTGGCTCTATCGTAAGCTTTTCTTGAGTGATGGTTCTTATTGCAAATATATTGTATTTATTTGACTGTTGTGAGCACTGTGTAAAGTTGTGGCAAATAATATGTTTTTTGACCTGAGCTTTGCGGTTTTAGGCTATGCAGCCTGTATATTCAGTAAAAGACATAAGTGAAGTTGAGTTATTGACAGTACTGATTTTCTGATCTTGTATATATTCTAGTGGTATGCTAGATGGCGTGATTATTTGTTAGAATCAGTTTTAGGAGCAACTATTATCTTGTTTTAAATGAAGTTTATTATCAGTAAAGAGACAAAACCACCACATTTTCCTAGGTAAGATAATATAGTAATTTGTTGAGAACATGGCTGAGAAGCTAGGAAAATGATACATGCTCTTACCATTATAAAAAGCTTAATTTCTTCCCGTTCTACGGGAGGGGAAATGAGCAGCTGATGGATTGCTTTTGGGTGTTCTTTCATTGATCCCTTGTCTCGTTAGCTTCTTCGTGTGATAAAAGTTGGAGCTGATAATTCTTTACAGGGTATGAGGTAACTGCACATACTTTTGTTTTCTTTATGTGAAATTGTGGGCTACCTGATGGCTAGTCTTCACGTGCGTGGTAGTTCATTTGTTGCGTCTTTTGCTTACTGCTTTATTTTGGGTATTGTACAGAAAAAAAAGTCGTTCTATTTCTCCTAGGCGCCATCGAAGTCGATCTGTGACTCCTAAGAGACGTTCTCCAACCCCAAAACGTTACAAAAGACAAAAGAGTCGGAGTTCAACTCCATCTCCTGCGAAAAGATCTCCTGCCGCAACCCTTGAGTCAGCTAAACATAGGAATGGAGATAAACTTAAAAGAGAAGAGGGAGAGCGAAAAAGGTAAATCGATACAAATATTTAAGTAAGATGGATGTTATGGTGAAATTAAGGTTTTTGTTCTCAAATGATATTCTAGTGTAGTGTGGAAGTCTTTGATTGTTAGTCTTAAAAGTGCAACAGGTTTCATGGTATTCTCTCACAGGCTTTGTTTATGGAAGATAAGCTATATTTCGAGTTGTTCATATTTGATCCTCTGGCACAAATGTTCGTACTATCTCGATTTGATCATAACTGAGTTAGAGATGTAAATATGTCAAAAGCACAAGAATAACCTTGGTGAAAATTTGCTTGTGTTATGGTGATAAAAATTAATTCTTCACGAAATTTACCCTTGGCGTTGGGAGGAGTGAAAACGGAAACGGTCTCAACAATTTTTCTCGGATTTGGAATAAATTTTTGGTTCTTTTGCTGTTCAAGATTGAAGACATCAGGAAATGAGAAAGTTCAGGTGATATTCAAGATTCTGAATCTGCTGTGGGTGTCCTCTAACTTTTCACTATATTTGCTAGCAGGCGACAGCGTGAAGTGGAACTGAAGCTAATAGAGGAAGAAACTGTGAAACGGGTTGAAGAAGCTATTCGAAAAAAGGTCGAAGAAAGCTTACAGTCTGAGAAAATCAAAATGGAAATTCTAACCCTGTTGGAGGAAGGGCGAAAGAGACTGAATGAAGAAGTCGCGGCTCAGCTTGATAAGGAGAAGGAAGCTTCTCTTATTGAGGCTAAAGTAAAAGAGGTAACGTTCTTCATAAAAAAAGAATAACCCCTGATGCCATTCTCAATTCAAAGAATCTTTCTATCGAAAATCTTTTAGATGTCGATTGTCATTCTTTCATAAAATGTTATTTTCTTGCTGAGTTTCACAACGGATAATCTATTCATGTGACTTGACTTATAGAGTAGGGTGACCGAAAGGGAAAAAGAATAGCCATTTCTATGAGCTCTGCTTTTTTGCACTTTAGTTTTCTAGGTGGAGACTGTTGGGCATTTCCTCATATTATTAAATTGATGATGCTCTTGTCAACTTTGCTTGTGGCGTATTAGAATGAATTTGAATTAATTATTAGAGAACTTGGTATTATAAATCTGTCCATCATGGAGCATTGTTAAAAAGAGAGCCTTTTTTTCAGGGCGTGATACGGTGTTTGTCGCAGGAAAGAGAGCAACAAGAGAAAGAAGAGAGGGAGAGAATAGCTGAGGAGAACCTTAAGAGAGTGGAAGAAGCTCAGAGAAAAGAAGCAATGGAGAGGCAAAGGAAAGAGGAGGAACGGTATCGGGAGCTCGAGGAGCTGCAACAACAGAAAGAAGAAGCGATGCGAAGGAAGAAAGCGGAAGAGGAAGAAGAACGTCTGAAACAGATGAAACTGTTGGGTAAAAACAAATCACGCCCTAAATTATCTTTTGCGTTGAGCTCCAAGTGAATGCAAGAAGATAAAAGGATTGTGATGAGATGCATCTTTCTTCCTCTCAAAGATGCTTTATGATTATTGTTATTATAGTGCTTCTTGTTGGAGCTTAAACTTTTTTATGGCATTTTTTTTTTTTATAATGAAACTATGCTTGTAACTAAAATGTTTTCTCAAATGAAAAAGTAATTTACAAAAACAAGATCTTCTCAGGGTACTTATTATTACTTAGGTCTCAGAGGGCAAATTTAGGGCATATTACACACGCTTCCGCAAATAACGTAGGTAGGTATAAAAAAGGAAAATATTCAAAATACCAAATAACGCAAAGAGTGTAACACACGCTTCCGCGATTCTTGGCGATTCACGATGTTGACGATATCCATCATCAACCACCATGAATATTCAAGACACTGTGTTTTAAAACCCAGGTACAATTTCGAATCTTAGTATTTAGATTGTAGTTCCGAAGAATCCGCAAGATCCGAAGACAAGGGAATTATCAAACACGTATGAAACAGAAAAAAGGTAGCCTAACATAATTGTAACTTTTGTTAGAGCATTAGTTGTTGTTACAATGACGACGATGTCCGATCTTGACGAAAATATGGTAGCTGAGATACTTTGGCGGGCTCCGATGACATCTCTGAAAACATTGAGATCTGTTTGCAAGAAGTGGAATACTTTATCCAAAAATTGGGTATTTGGTAAAGCGGAGAAGCAGTTTCTGGATTCATGACGATGGATTCTAGGGTTTGTTCCTTGAGATTCGATCTCCAAGGAGTCCGCAACGACATGGTCGAGCCACCATCTATAAAGCAGATAAGTATACTTAACCAAATCGAGGTATCTAAAATCTTTCACTGCATTATGCGTAATCAAAGACAGTACGAGGCTCTTGGTCTGGAATCCGTATTTGGGGCAAACGAGGTGGATCCAACCCAGACACAATTTCCACAGATTAGACAGGTATGCTCTCGGATATGACAACAACAACAACAACAGTCGTCGTAACCACAAAATCTTGAGGTTTGTGGATAATTACCTCTATGACGAAAAACATGTTTTTGGGTACGAAATCTACGATTTTAGCTCTGATTCATGGAGGGTTCTTGATGTCACTCCCGACTGGGATATAGCTTTTTATCAACTTGGCGTGTCTGTCAAGGGAAATACTTACTTTTTCGCTAAACAGAAATTAATCCTGGAAGGAGAGGGACCGGAAGAAATAGATATAACAGAGACTGAAGACTTTTTACTCTGTTTTGATTTTAGGGCTGAGAGATTTGGACCCCGTCTTCCTCTACCGTTTCACTCTTATTTCGAACAGACTGTGACTCTATCTTGTGTTAAAGAAGATCATCTCTCCGTCTTGTACCAGCGCTTGGAACCATATGAGATCATGGAGATTTGGGTTTCCACTAATATCGAGCCCAATGCAGTGTCCTGGAGCAAGTTTTTGAATGTGGATATGAGACCACTCACTGGTTTTCAGTTTGATTTTATGGCTGGGAGTTTCTTCATTGACGAGGAGAACAAAGTCGCCGTGGTTTTTGATCTAGACCCATATACAAAAACCAAGACTTGTCGCTACCAAACAGCTTACATCATTGGAGAAGAGGGAGCATACTTCAAATCTGTGAATATCGGAGAAGCTCCAAATACCGGGAAACCTGACAGCTTTGGATATGTTTCTCATATATATTGTGTCCCACTTGTGTGCTCCCCTTATGTTCCAAGTTTAGTGCAGCTAGATTAATTAGTTTCAGTTTTCATTATTTTGTTTCTTGCAACTCCTTTTACTTTCATTCGTTTTTAAATTTTCATCTCCTTTTGAACAAGACTACTGTCCATTCATAATCTGTTTTTTGCTATTTTCATGAGTTAGATTGTGTGATTCTGGTGACATATCGATGGAAATGTTGCATTGTCTACTTGTAACAATTTACACAACCCTTTTAACATTTGGAAGCTTAAAACGAACAACATACAGAAGCTAGCTACTTCTACAATGAACAAAAGGTTTCTCAGTAAAGATTTGGCTCCATCAATTGCATCTTCTCCAAATGCTTCTACGGCATCCTCTCATCCCATTTATCTTTTCCTGCATTCATCAACACCTTTGTTGCCTCTCCTTCCATTAGCTTCCTCTCAAGGTCTCTTGAGGTGAGGTATCAACGAGTTGAAACTTGTCAACCACACTAATCTGGAGGTTGATGTTGAGAGACCGAGCAAATCCAATGATTTGACAACCATAATTGTAAGCTGGTGGACCAACAGAGAAAGTTATGTCTTTGTTTAGTTCAGATACAACGGTTACTCGGACACTGAGGAGGAGGTCCTTCTCATCTGCAGCTCAGAGCCTCCAACAAAGTGGGCCATTGCATACCGTGAGAAACACCAATATCTAGAATATGAAGATCTTTTTTTTCTTATCTTTGGGATCTTGTGCTACATAATCTGCAGGATAGCTGAGTTTGCCATGTTGTTAGGCAAAGCAAACCAAGGGCTTACCTCATAGAACTAAAGCAAAGTCTTCTATAAAATCTTCACTTCTGCTGCGCAGAAAAAGTAACAACAGGCCATGAGGATGATGATCCAGAGGAGGAAAAAGATGATGTTGCAGAGCGCCAAGACCAGAAGCTGCAGGCCGATGATTAGCATCGCCAGAAGAAGAGGCCAGTTCAGAGAGAACACAAAGGTAATGTTGAACCCTTGATGAGTATATTGCCGTAGTTGCCAAATCACAAGGGTTAAGCAGTTGCTATGCCCATCTCTCTTCCTTGTTACCATCTTTGCAGCTCTTCTCACTAGACTTGATTGCTTTTTTTTCTTGCTCCTTGCTGATTTTTTCACCTTGGGCCTCGATAAGCCCGTCACGGCTCCTTTTCCTGGTTGCTGAAGTTCAGGTGGAAGATCCAAATCAGTGAATGGAGTTCATGTTACCACTTCCACGTTAGTTGCTTCACAGCCCACATATGCACTAAGATCTTGACTATCTCAATCACTACTTTTTGATTCTTGTTTGCTTTTGGTGAATGAACTTTTTGTTCGATGTGTGTAAAAGATGAGAGCTAGTGGTGATCCTTACCTTCATTATTGCGTTGAAACTGCTAAGTTGTTGGCTAATATCGGAGCTAACTCAACTAAGGCCAAGGTTGAACCAGAGACCTATAAGTGACCTCAACTCCCGTTTTCCCACCCTGGAATATTTACCGAGTTTTATTCTTCTGAATGGGAAATGTTTCTGAACCTCTGACCGGATTAGTTAGCCTACCGGTATAAAAACCATGACCCAATAACATCCATTCCGATTTGTGTTTCATCATCAAAATCATACACTGGATTCTCCATAGATGCCTCAATAGAAGCATCATCCATACGAACATTGATTTTACAGCATATTTAATCATAACAAAATTACAAATACTTTCACTATGAGGTTTTTGAAATGTCAATGTACATCGAGGATGTGTAAAAGCATTGAGAAGTTCTCCTGTTGATCCTACGGAATCCTACGGAATCCTACCTTTCTTCTGGGAATACCTTGTGTAGAAAATTGACAAAGCGTTTTGAGTAAACCGCAGGTTCGGTCACAGATATTGTCATCGGATCATACTGCAAAGACTTGCAAGTATGCTCTACTTTCTTCTTGGTGTTATACTCCTGTAGAATATCTATGATTCCCATGTACACAACCACATCGTATACTTCAAAGAGCTCAATTGTTGCTGACTCTTCCTTGTCCTCAATAAGCTTGTGATGGGCTTGAGCAGGCATGTTCACTCCTAACTGTACTCGTAGCCTAAAAATATAGATCAAATGATGTTGTTCAGCTATAAGCACGGGTCAAATGAAGAAAGCAAGAGAGGAAATGAGTAACCTTGCAGTTCCGGGAAGAATAAGATCAACTTCCTGTTCGCCAACGGAAAATGCTCTGAGTGTGCTTCCTCTGATGTGAGGACCCGGGTCAGTATTAACGGAATTGGGTTCGTGAGTTACCAATAGCAATCCTTTTGGAGGAATAGAGAGTTCTTGAGTCAAACCGGCTGAAAGAAAAAAAAACACACACACAACACGATAAGTTATACATGCTCATTGCTTCATTTCTCGGTTCTGTAGTCATCTTCTAATATAAAGGCCTTAAAAGCTTGTCGTTAGGATACCGATAGAATTCAAGAAGCCATCAACAAATTTTTATATGATGTGCAAAAGATATCCTCTTGAAACATGACACCTACCATCTACAGAATAAACGCTTTCTTGATCTGATATTGCATTAGGAGGCTCAAGGATATCATTAAGTTGACCTGGAGCTCTAAAATGTAATCCCAGTAAAAGACTGTAGTCAATGATGTGCAGTGATTCCAAGAACGAGCAGTCTAAGTCAATTTGCCTGCCACGTGGGGAAAACAAGGAAGTTCCACAAACAATTATAAACTTTTGAATGCATAATACAGCTGTGTCACATAAAGCTAGAGGTTCCATTTAGCAAGAAATTTTCTACAAATTTTTTGTTTTCAGCTGAGTATATCACATCTTTCACAATGGAAATGATATAAAGAAAAAGGTATTGCACTCACTTGAAGAGGGCCTCCCGTAACAGCTTGTCCATATGAAATTCATAAGCTAGATCAAGATCTTTCAATGTGGTCTTTTCTTGGATTTTAATCTTTTCAGTAAATCTCCCTTGAGATGAACCCTTTAGATCATAACGACGATGAATCTTCAATTCTGTGCAAAACATATTCCCCATGACCACAAAGCGTACCTATCAATAGACCAAAAAGCTCATGCTAAAAAGTGTGGAAACACAATGGAATTTAAGCTATAAAAGGGACCAGAGAAGTTCTTACCTTTTTTCCCCACTTGAGTGTTATTCTGTGAACTCCAAAGAATTTGGTTATAAGTGTATTTTCATGGTCCCCTACATGTTCATAGTACTTAGGCAACATTCTGAGTAGAACCTAGAAAGCAAAGAAAAACTGGATGAAATTAGTCCTTATTACCTGTATTATTGACATTTAGAATGTTACCACCACAACAACCTAAAGAGTTTAGCAATATACTAAGACATTGTTTCTGTGGCATATTAAGAAGGTATTACTGGCAAAGACAAACAAAGGTCAAATCACAGCTTTGTTCAGTTAGTTCAGACCTGCAACTCAGATTTTTTTAATGTCTTGATCACAAATCTGTCGTCGTGAGAAAGGTAGAAGATACTGCCACTTTTCCCGGGGGAACAAATTTCTGTCAGCCCATCATCACCACAAATAGACATCATGTACTCTGCAGCATCTAACTTGAACATCTCCCTCAGATTCCTGAAAACATTCCATTGAAAACCAATGTACTCATTGATAGATTGTTTACTTTGATTCTAAACTTCTTTGGTATCTGCCTGAAGAAAAATGTGCTACCTGAAAACCATAGGACAATAGTCTTTCCAAGAGAAGTCGATAGATTTGTGTGGAGGCGTTAAATTGGAGCCGTGTCTAGGGAAGTACATCTTTGTTCTGGCGTTCTTACCAAAGTCAGAAGCACGCACTTCTCGTCTAGGCACTGGTGTAATTTTTCCAACAGTATACCTGTGAACCTCAAAATATTGTTGTGTTAGAGGAAGAACAAATTATAATCCAATCTTAGAAAAGTATGCAGTGGATATGTAAGTAGGCCATCATAATAGATGTGCAAAGAGGTTGTCTCTTCGCCTTTATGCGAGTGTGAGACTAATATCAAGCCATATTGCAGAAATAATACAAATAATGTGTCTTAGGCTATAAGGAGTAGTCTCAAGAATCATGAAATTTATAATTTAAAAGAAGCG
Source organism: Cardamine resedifolia (assembly GCA_014578085.1). Classification (NCBI taxonomy): domain Eukaryota; kingdom Viridiplantae; phylum Streptophyta; class Magnoliopsida; order Brassicales; family Brassicaceae; genus Cardamine; species Cardamine resedifolia. The sequence goes on from VBRH01000131.1 coordinate 186,421, forward strand.
GTTTTACGTAAACTTCTCTCACTTGCCATGTTTGACATATAAGAATATCTCAACATATGTTGGTCATAGGCTTAGGAAGTTGAATTAGTTTACCTGATACCAAGTTGGAGATTTAGCATTAGATAATAATTGTGTCCCTCCCTTAGAAAGGTCATGAAATTTCTAGCCTTGACTTCTTTGGGAAGATTAGGAGGTCTAATTTTGTGTGACCTGTCAACAGAACTCGTAATAGTTTCTCTAATCAAAATTCCTTGCATGTATTCCCTTTCGTAAACTATACGGTTCCTATCTTGTCCCTCACTTTGGCCTGAGCCAGAAGACCGTGCAGACTTAGATGACGGCCCATGACATGTAAAGTCTCTTGGAGGATCACAGGTCCTCCAATTTCCATCTGGAAACCTATCTGATATTTTACCAGAATTTTCCAATGTTCCACTAGCTGAAGTTTTCACAGAAAGACTTTGTGTCGCAGTATTCGTACTCCTTAGCTCCTCAACATTTATTGACGAACTACGAGAAAGTACAAATTTTCCAGTGTCATCATATTCAAGAGAACGACACCACTTCTTTAGGGATGGATGTTTACTTCCAGCAGGATAAAAAACTCCTTTCCCATCTTTTAGGCCTCGAGACCAGGTTCCAAAATATAAACATCCATCAGCAAACTTATAAGCTCCAGAGCCATGTCTAAACCCATTCAACCAAAAACCATCGAAAAGATCACCATTGGCCCATCTCATAACCCCTCTGCCACACATTTGACCCTTTTTCCAATTCCCTATGTACCTATTTCCATTGGTCCAAGAATAGCTACCACGCCCGTCTTGTAATCCTTCTTTCCATGAACCATCGTATAGATCAGAGTTACAATACTCTTTCCTGCCAAGCCCATGCCTTACATTCATTCTCCAGGCTCCACTATAGGCAGATCGATCAGGTGAAGTCATGGTACCAAAACCATGAAGGTATCCACCAGAGAAATCTCCCTCATATTTTGCTCCAGTTGACCACATAAGCTTCCCTTTACCAGAGATTTTGCCTCTATCCCAATCTCCCTCATAGATAGTTCCATCTGACCATGCATATTTTCCCTTCCCATTAGGAAGTAATCCTTTAACTTGACCAGAATAGAAATCACCATTTGGGAATTCTCTATCTTCAGTCCTGAGGATACACAAAGTATAATACTTTAACAAACTATAAGATAGTGAAATGCAGGAAGATTGGTTAACAATGAAACACACCTCATATCCATCTGGGCTAAGCTTATGGTGATCCTATAACATTGTTTAGCGCCTTAAAAATGATGGTTTAACCCGTATTCTTTTGTGCACTTCTCTGCAGAAGCTGTGAAAAAAGCAAGATCATGAGAAACAATCCCAGCTTCAACTCAAGTCATCACAAATTGTTATGCCTATATATATAGCAGACACATCCAAATTCTAAATAGAAAAATTTACAGACAATGATGCAGAAAAATGAGAGATTTCTCCTGGAGATTTCATAACTCAAATCCCTCAAAACAACACCATTTTCACTGAAAAAAAAAAACAGCCTAGACTTGAGAATCAACTAAATTTAGGTTCAAGCAATAGAAATTTATCAGTAATTTGGTCTAAATCTAATCCAGTAAGCCCAAATAATAAATGCCCATCAAAAAATACTCAGCTCTGAATAAGTGAAACAGCAAACCCAGTTACTCATTTTCAGTCATTCTAGCGAAAACTAAAAATTGAAACAAAAGAGCAGTAAGAATCTGGAGCTCGAATCTCAGAACATGACTCTTGCAAGTAATGATTTCATAGATTTCGATGAATAAAAACAAAATCAGACCCGGATTCGCAGGAAACTCACCAGAGATGAAGCTTGTGAAATCGAAGACGAAGAAGGAAGAAGTTGAATTGAGGTTTGTTTGCTAGTTGAGAAGCTTTTACTGAGAATTTATTCTTGAATTGTTAAAGATTAATGTTGCCCCATGCACCAAGTTCCATTCAAACACCTTTCTTTTTTAGCGAATTTATGCGACATGTTTTTTCTTATTATTGTTCTTTTTATTTTTTATATTATTGACTGGCTCGTAATAATATGGATACATCTCTATATTTTATCTTTAAAGACTAAGTTTTCCTTCACAACAGGAAAAATATAGTATGAAAAATAACTCAATTTATTTTACAAAAATATTATTTAGTAATTACTTTGACTTTATAATAAGTGATTTTTAATATCCAACAAATTCGTAACGTTACCAATCAAATAGTATCTGTTTCTCGTTACAGTCAACCCAAATAATCATTAGTTTAAAAGTTTTAAACTCAATCAATAATGAGTTTGGGATAATCTATGTTATCGTATAAACTTGTCAGACTGTCAAATCATCCAGGAGTGTCAAATCCACGATCATAATCCTTTATTTTATTCTCACGTTCATTCATTAGTATTCCATGTAATACAAGTCTATTTTAACACTACAGGAAAATTGTGATATTGCAAGAGGTAAAAATTATTGCAAAAAATAATATTTTGTTGCAAATAGTAGAATTGCAACAAAATCTCGACAAATTTTATATTGTTGCTGATTGAACATTGCAAATTCATATTTGTTGCATAATCGTTGTAATATTTATAATAAATTAATTACTCGCTATATTTGTTGTATTAATGCAACAAAATTTTTGTAACAGTTTTATTGTATATTTACAACGTGTGTTAGCAACTCTAAATTATCGTAAATCATTGCTACATAAAAATATAGTAAATACTATTGCAAATTTTTTGTTGCAATATAGCCACAATTCTATTGTGTTCTACTGATCATAAAAGTTTTTACGACATATATTTTTATCATGCTAATTTGATAGTTTTTATTTAACATATAAATCATTTAATTGTCTTTGCCGAAAAAAATAAAGTATTTAATTGCAATAAC
>VBRH01000131.1:191061-210285 GCA_014578085.1 Cardamine resedifolia
ATGATTTGTGAGTTTTGTATGTTAAATTATATGTGTTTTAGAGAAATTTTTTAATTACCTGTGGGTATCGGGTAAAAACCGACCCGAACCCGACAAGACCCGAACTGAAACCGAACCAAATATTTATAATTACCCTATTGGGTAGTAAATATATAAATCCGAACCGACCCGAACCCGACATAACCCGAACCAAAACCGAACCGGATATTTATAATTACCTATTGAGTAGTAAATACATAAACCCGATAGACCCGAACCCGATCGGATTTTACCCGAACCCGAACCCATTACCCATATGCCTAGGCCTACCTTCACCTCTTCTTCTAGCACTGGAGTGAGCTATAAGCCTAGAACTAACAAACTGGGTAATTTGGTAAATTCAGCTACAAGAAAACTGGAACATGTTCTAAGACTCGTAGCTCCCAAGCCTCGGTAGCTTCAAGACAATGGAGACGCCAGTTCTGGGACTTGAGCTACGTTACCCTCCTCTCTTCAACACCCTCTCTCGTTGCTCTTCCTCTTTCTCCATTCCCGCCGTTTCCGTACGAATTCTCGCGGCGGCGACGACGACGGCAGCGTCGGCATATACCGTCGTTGAATCACCGGCGACCGTAGCAGAAGGAGCTCCTCGTTCGAAGCGTCATTCCAATTACTATTTGGCGAGAAAATCCGCCATTTCTGAAGTTCAACGTTCTCCTGATTTCCTATCCTCTCTGCAGAGGTTTCTACTTATCACATCACTTATCTTCTTCACTTTGCTTCAAATTCTGTTTTCACCCGAAATTTCTTGTCTTTAATTGTGAATTATATTCTATACAGAACCAACCAAAAGTCTCTAGAGTGTCCAGTTCTGAAGTAGATGCAGTGTCTGAAATGGAATGGGTCTTTGGATGCTAAATTGATCCCAAAAAAAAAAAAATAATTCAAATCGGGGAAAGTGACTTGACCATACCAGCATTACTAGAGATGCATAAGAATTGTTTGTTTCCCAGATTCACTTGATGAGCATGTCTTAGTCTTTCTACTCCATAGTCGAGTGATCAGGATCTTCCTAATGTTGTTTCTGATGATCTGACTGTCCTCTCTGCAGATTAGCTAGAGTTTTGAAGGTACAAGATTTGAATGTGATTTTGCGTGATTTTGGAATCTCTGGACGATGGCAGGATCTTATACAGGTTTGTTGATTTGAACATGGATTCATTAACATTATTATACTATATTGTTTTTCCTGCAGAAGCAAGAGTTTGAAGGTGTGAATGATCAATGCTTTTTATTTCCTTTTTGCAATTTTTTGTAGCTGTTTGATTGGATGCAACAACATGGAAAGATTAGTGTTTCAACTTACAGCAGCTGCATCAAGTTTGTGGGGGCAAAAAATGTCTCCAAGGCTCTAGAAATATACCAGAGTATTCCAGACGAGTCAACCAAAATCAATGTCTATATATGTAACTCCATTCTTAGTTGTCTGGTTAAGAATGGAAAGCTTGACAGCTGCATGAAATTGTTTGATCAGATGAAGCGCGATGGTCTGAAACCAGATGTTGTTACGTATAATACGGTATGCCAGCTGAATTTTTCACTACATCGGTAAATGACAATGTATATCCCATATTCTTTTCACTTGAAGCTTAAGACGATTAATCTCCCTTTCACCTGTGATTTTGATCCTTTTGCTGATTGAAACGTACTGAAAATGTTTCTGCATTTAGGGATCATTAAGTTTAGCTGAAAGAATCATGACTGCACTGCAGGAAATTAATATCCCATTTTTTTTTGGCTTTCTCTTTGATGTCCTCCTAGCTGCTTGCAGGTTGCATCAAGGTAAAAAATGGATACCCGAAGGCTATGGAACTCGTTGGAGAGCTGCCACATAACGGAATACAGATGGACAGTGTCATGTATGGGACTGTCTTGGCCATTTGTGCTTCAAATGGTCGATGTGAAGAAGCTGAAAACTTTATCCAGCAGATGAAAGTTGAAGGTCATTCACTCAACATTTATCATTACAGCTCTTTACTCAATTCTTATTCTTGGAAAGGAGATTACAAGAAAGCTGATGAGTTAATGACCGAGATGAAATCAATAGGATTAGTGCCAAACAAGGTTTGTTTTTGTCAATATTTCTCATCTCATGCAATCATTGAAATATTGTGCAGTATTTTGTCTCCTGTGATAGATGGATTTGTGTGAATGACTTGATACAACACACTCTAAGAAGTGGCCATGATAAAAGAATGACGACGTGGTTTAGATGTCACTGTATTGACACACATGGTTTAGACGTCAATTCTTTTTAAACATGTTTCAGATTTCTCATATATCTAGATAATTTCGGTTTTGTGTAAAACCTGGAGCTTCATACTCCTAGGTAGATTGAATGCGTTCTTCCATATTCTTTCTAGCTTCCTCTTATTTCGCTATGAGAGATTGGTTCTCTCAGTAATTTTAATTCCTTCTCGCTTGCATAAATAACACTAACTGAAAATCTTTGCAGGTGATGATGACAACTTTACTGAAGGTTTATATTAAAGGAGGGTTGTTTGATAGGTCAAGAGAATTACTTTCTGATCTTGAATCTGCAGGGTACGCTGATAACGAGGTAGTTAGACAATCTTATTTTTCAGTAAAGCTGGCTGTAGATATATTCTAAAAAAGAGCAATATAAATCTGGCTGGAAATTTTTAATTTCTGCAAAATGCTGAATGGAGTAAAATGCACTGACACTTATCATGTTGTGGTGATCAGTGGACAAATTTTGGTTACATTATAGAAAAATAGCTTATTGGTATGGTTGCTATCATGGCTTAAACATATTAAGTAGAGCTCATATTGTGTTCCTATTTACCCGGCAATTATCTTATGGTCCAAACATTTTCTCTAGATGCCATATTGTATGTTGATGGATGGTCTTTCAAAGGCGGGGAAGTTAGATGAAGCGAAGTCAATATTTGATGATATGAAAGGGAAAGGTGTTAAATCTGGTATGTTTTTTTACTGATGATTAGTTAGCAAGTTGGCTTTCATATTTCGTTCTTGACTCTTCCACTGGTTGCTGCTTTAAGTTTTGGGATATAATTTCACTGCTGTCCCTGATAGGATCAGGAATACTTAGCAATAATTTCTTGTGGCCCTCTTGGGATAAACACTATCCACTACACTCAATTCAGGATTTGTCAATAACTTGGATTGAAGAAGTCTTTCTCCCTTGAAGATCTATCTCTTATCATTTAGCTACAATTTTAGGTGTCTTAGAATTAGAGTTTTTCTTAGATTTGTCAGAACCTGATAATGAAACCAGTAAGAGTATGTATTTCTAGACAATGATTTCACTTTTCTGTTTCAGATGGCTATGCCAACAGCATCATGATATCTGCTTTATGTCGAAGTAAGCGTTTCGAGGAGGCAAAACAACTGTCAAGGGACTCTGAAACCACTTATGAAAAATGTGACTTGGTAATGTTAAACACAATGCTCTGCGCCTATTGCAGAGCAGGAGAAATGGAAAGTGTTATGCGAATGATGAAGAAAATGGACGAGCAAGCCGTTAGTCCTGACTATAATACGTTCCATATCTTGATCAAATATTTCATCAAGGAGAAATTGCACCTGCTTGCGTACCAAACCATACTTGACATGCACAGCAAAGGCCACCGGCTTGAGGAGGTAACTAGCATCAAGGCATTGCTCGTTTTTAGTGTTTCTGATGTAGAAATCTTGCTTCTTAGCCTTTTCGTCTCTTTAGTTTTTTCTGTAAGTAATGCGAGACAATGAGAAATTTGCATTAAAGATTTAGCTCTCCTTCACAAGATGTTGAAATTTGCAGGAACTTTGTTCGTCATTGATTTACCATCTTGGGAAGATTAGAGCTCACTCAGAAGCATTCTCAGTCTACAATATGTTGCGATACAGCAAAAGAACTATCTGCAAAGATCTGCATGAGAAAATTCTTCACATTCTAATCCAAGGGAATCTCCTTAAAGATGCATACGTTGTAGTGAAGGTTTGAAATCCCTCTCTCAGGCAAATTATAAAAGTTGGTCCATTGTGTGATCGGTCTAATTTGGTCATAATGCTGTTTCAGGACAATGCAAAGATGATCTCACAGTCTACTTTAAAGAAATTTGGCAGAGCTTTTATGATCGCGGGAAATATTAATTTAGTGAACGATGTTCTGAAGGCCTTGCATAGTTCTGGCCACAAAATCGATCAGGTAGATAACCAACCAGGAACAATTAGAAGCTATTTTTTCAACGCTTTGCTTGGAAATAATTCACATTACACTTGAATTATCCTAGAAATCAAGAAAAATGTTTCATTCTTTGATTATACTGGATCTCCTTTAATCTTCTCTGTCTGTTGTTTTGTTTTCAGGTTCAGTTTGAGATTGCGATTACTCGATACATTTCGCATCCCGATAAAAAGGAATTACTTCTTCAACTTCTACAATGGATGCCTGGTCAAGGATACGTTGTTGACTCCTCCACAAGAAACCTCATTCTCAAGAATTCTCATTTGTTTGGTCGGGTACTGATCGCAGAGATATTGTCAAGGCATCATATCACCTCAAGGACGATGATTAAATCTCGATCTGAGCCGAAATTTAGAGGTAAGAGGTAAATAAGAATGTAAATTTTCTGTTTCTTTCTCTTCTAGAATGTCATAAATGTATGTATTATGCTTCATGAAATAGACAATGTGAATCGCCATTTATTAAGTTTTGAGTTTTGAGTTTATTTTAAAGCAGATACGACTGACCACGATCAAAGCAGAAAACAGTAAATGAAATTCATAAAATAACTAGAGTTTCCTTCTCTGAGTCAGCTCTGCAACTCACCACCTGTATAATTCACCATTTCGATCAAGTATCTATGTATGATTGATTAATCAAGCTTCTCAATGACCATGCCTACTCCATCTCCATCTACACATTCACCATACCAAATTTCTTTACCTGCTACTGCTCATTCTTCTTATTAGTGGTCACACTTGATAAATTGAGCACTTGGAATGTGTTGGACTTTGTAGTAATCTTCTCCACCTGGTACCACTTTCTCCTTCCACTCCCTCTTTTATCTTCAGTTCCTTTACAGAAGTTATGTACTTGATCCCTTCCGGAAGCTCATTCAACTTTCTACATTTATCTATAATCAAAGTATAAAGACATGGCGTCGAACCTTCTTCTACTATCCACTCTTCCAACTCCTCTTGTTCAGATAGTTTCAGAGCACATAATTGAGGAAATCTACCTTTTGAGCACACTATTCTATTCCGGACAAAAGCGCCACATGTTAATACAACTGACTTCAGATAAAGCAACTTCTCTAAAATTGGCATTGGATCCTCCTCCATGTTGCATTGCATTAGCCATATGTGTGCAAGGTGGGGAGAGAAGCAATATTGATCAGGAAACCTTGGCATATGCATCGCCAACACTAAATCCTTTAGATGGATACAATCTAGAACGATTTCTCCCCAATGATAAGCCAGACGAGGTTCTTTTCTATCATATAAACGAAGCGCCTCGAGGTCTCTCAATTCACGGAGAGATGATGATAGAGTTTCAGAAGTACACTCGTCACTGATAAATACCCTCAGCTCCCTAAGCTTTTTCATATGGAGGAGGTCCGTTATACTACTGTACTTTGTTGAAAAATTCATCAAAGACTCCAGGTTCACTAGATCACCAAATTCCAACTTTGTTCTCTCATGCATTGAATGAGGTAAGTGAAGGTACCTCAGTTCTTGCATCTCTTTCAAAACATTTGGCACATGAACGGGTGATGCCACAGCAACATGTAAGTTCAAATAGCACAGAAGCTTTAGCTTCCGTAGAGAAGGAGGTAGATAAGATAACTCAGTCTTGGATAAGCTCAAGAATCTCAAGTGGATGAGCTCTCCAATGCTGGAAGGTAACTTCCCTCCTTCAAACTTTACCCTAGAAAGATGCAACACCCTGAGCAAGGTAAACATCGGAATCCTGGAGCTGACTGTATACAAAAGTCATCCTCGACTCCAAACAACAAAAGAGATCTGGCTTTTTTATTGTTTTTATGTACCACCATATTCAATGCGTTATTACCATGTATGGAGAGTCTACGAGACCTACTAGGATAGTGAGCCTTGATGGTAGAGGTGGATGAAGGGACTTTGACGATTTGTAGGAAGTTTTCTTCTTTGGCTTTTGATATACATAGTTCTCTAATCATGTCATGCATTTGACAAGATTCTATTCTCGAAGCAAAATAGCTTTTCTCAACAGTAACCATATTTCTCCTCACTAGCTCTGCTATGTAGCCTTCTCCATTATCTCGGATGGTTGATCCATCGTAAAATGATGTTATGATTCCTTCTGCAGCCCAGCAATTGAACATTGTCTTCACATTTATCTTGTAGTCTTCGGGATAATGGGCTAAGTAAAGGAAGCAATGCTTTAAACAAATTGGCAAATCTTCATAGCTCAGAGACAATACTCGGAAAGCCGAATTGAGATTGTTGTCATCTAAGCCAGATTTTCCTACCATATGAGTTCCAATATTGTCGTATACTCTTTTCCACTCGGGGACTGTATGTTTCTTAGCTAATAAGCCTCCTAACACTTTAACAGCTAACGGTAGTCCTCCACAATATTTGACCATTTCCTTACCCATGGCTTCCATTTCTTCATCAACCCTAAATTCTGCCTACCATCACAAGGTAATATTATTTAAGATTTGAGCCTTCAAATAAATATGTTGCTAATTTTATGACTGCCGGAGAGGATTGGACGTGTTGGGAAAATTTGGTTGATTAATCTAGAGGATTGTTGATATAAACATCTGAAAAGGGAAACTACCCTTCTTCCAGGTCTTAACTCTTAACGATTCATAAGAGAAAAAAAAAAAGAATTCACAAGATTCATGGTCCTAATTATGCGTACCAGTTTCATCTCTCCTAGGGAACACTATCCTCTCACATAACTTCCAACTTTGATCGGGAGTAAGGATTCTTGGTCTAAAGGCAAAACAAGTTGGATCTGCATGTAACCCAACACCCTCATTGCGAGAAGTAAGTAGTATCTTCCAACCTGCAAAAACATATTATACTCTCTTTACAGTCACTTGTATTAAACAATAACTGCCTTATGTATGTAAGTAACATATGAGCTCACCTCTTTTCTGCGGAAACACTGCTTTAATTCGGTCCCAGTCTTCTTCTTTCCATACATCATCAAGGACAACTAAATATCTACCAGTTTCCATTAATTCAAAGAGTTTACCCTGGAGTGTATATTCATCCATCTGCAAAACGCCCCCATCATGTGGTCGGAGTTCTTGCAAGATCCTTTGCCAGACATGCTTCCGTGTAAACTCTTGCGAAAGACAAACCCATGCGAATCCATCAAAATGACATCGTATCATGTCATGATGAAAGACTTGTCTTGCGAGAGTGGTTTTACCAATACCGCCCATCCCAGATATAGAAACCACTTGAGTGTTATTATTCTCCACCAAATGACTAACCAATTCTTCAACACTCTGTTCCACCCCTACAAGATTGCCTTCAGAATTGTTGGGAAATGTTTCTCGGATCTCCCTTTGCTCCCTTTGTCTATCATGCTTAGACAACGAATGGCCACCATCAATAATCTGTTGGATCCCTAAACTTTGCATACCCCAATCACCTCAGAGATCCTCTTAGTTATGACTTCAATATCTGAAGCAAATTTCCGACGATCCACTAAGAAACAAGCAAGTCTTTTCACACGCTTCTTGATCCCTTTTTGTTTCCCTCTCACTTCTTTCAGAAGAAAGATTTCAATTATGTCCTCAGCATCATAAACAATGTCCTTGACATCTTCCAAGAAGTTTCTCACCCTTTCACTACCATGTTTCTTGGCATCTGCATCTTCCAGCAACGACTGTAACCTTCCCAGCTGACGCTTTAGTCCATCAACTTGATCATCTATTCCAATCAATCGCGAAGATTCTCGATTCAGAAGCTCCCAAAGCTTCTGAACTCCAAACAACACAGCTCCTTCAGCCATAACCCTTTACGAGAAAATTTCATGTACAGATCATTCTAGTGAAGACATGAAACCTCGTTGAAATAAGTAAAACACAAGAAACTTTTAGTAAAACAAACCTGTAATAAGTTTTGATTTAATTCAGGTATTGTTTATGTTTAACAAATGGAACTGATTCAAAATCGCAAAACAAGATCTCGTAATAATTCAAAGATATATTTTAAAATTTAAAGCAAAACAAGCAGACGGAAGAATTACATGAAATTTGTAAAATAGCAAAATTTACCTTCTCTGAATCAGCTCTGCTACTGGCTTTGCTTGGTCAAGACAAGAAGAGTGATAAATTTCGTCAAGACTCAGCTAAAAGTCCAGTGAGAGAGTTGACTCCAAGTCAACCTTGTCTAGCTACCATTACCAATCCTTTGGCTGAGAGAGCTCCATAATTATATCTCTTATGATTAATGAACCATTGCCACCTGTAATTTAACAGTTTGATCAAATCCCAATATATGGTTGGTTAAGAAACCAAACCGAATTGGGAAACACTACTTAGAAAGATCATCAAAGAAATCAGCATCTAATAAAAAGTTTCTGCAATCTACAGAACATAAAGGCCATAGAAGTTTACAAAAAATGCAGCAAAAGTTATTTACAATTAAAACACTTCAGTGGTCACAATTTCACCAAGGTAATACTCTTCCCTCTGGTCGTATCTCCGACCCATCTTCGTCTTCAAAACCAAAATCAGGCTTCTCTATGACCATGCCTCCATCATGACGAACCTCATTGCTTTTGTTTCTCACTGTTTTTTTGCAGGACTGGCTTGGGCTCACTTCGAAATCATCATCCTCGGCTACATTTGGACTAATGTTCTCGTCTCTTCTTCTCTTCCCTGAATCAGGACTGTTGTTGCTGATGATGGAGTCTTTCTTATTGGTTCCGTAGTACTCATTCACCGTTGACTCTATTGTTTCCAACAACCGATCACCATACTTGCTTACTTTGGCCCTGAAAGAGAGTTTAAAGATCCACACCATTATCAACACTTTTGGGTTCTTCTTCATTAAGTTGGTGATTAAGAGTAGAGGTTTTAAAAGCAAAAACAACTTACTTCCCAAGGCCATTGATTTCAAGGAGTTCCTCTTTGGTTCTCGGAATTCGTCTGCTTATCTGCTGAAGTGTTGAATTGCTGCCACCAAAAACAGAGAGATTTTGTGGGGTATGAATCAAATTGACCACGATAAGCACAAAACTTGGAAGATGAGAAGCGAAATGGTTTTGCATACATGAATATATGATATGCCATGACACCATCAGGGGCTTCTTTGACAATAGCTGTACGAAGCTTCCTCAAGGCTGTGTACATGTTGGCAGAGAGATTCTAGAGAAAAAGCATTGAACCAACCTCAGCAATACAGATTGGTAGATTAATGTCAACAAAAAAAAAAGTCTGAACTAAAAAGACATATACCAAATCTTTTGGAGGAGCATCTTCTGTTGAAAGTGGAAGAGTATTTTGCTTCTCCGATGTTAGTGGACCTTTTGCTGGGGTTGCCCCAGGTTTACTTGGCTTTACTACTTTTACAGAAGAAGGGAATCTGCAACAGATTATAGAAAGTCTTAGCTAAAGTAATTTTTAACAAGCCGTTAACACATAAAGCACAAGTAATTGCAATAATTTGCTTGAACCTAGTTCCTGTGAAACATAAAGAAAGATATAAGCGCAAAGTCAAACCTCATCATTATAGTCTGGCTTCCAGAAAATAGTACGGTAGCCTTTGCGTTATTCACCTAATTACAAATAGGTAAATAGAAGTTAGGTGGATCAAATATATCAGGGTTGCATTTAGCTTACTATCATCCTAAATCATCAACACGAGAGAGAAGCGAAGTGGAAATGATTCACAATTAAGTACCTTGAGCAACGACGACACAGTCCCATACATATCACTTTTCCTAACATCTTCCACAAGAATGTCCTCTGTTACGAGATAGTGCATGATACGAGAGACTTCAATTTTAGATAAATGTTTTCCAGCTCCATGGAGCTGCAAAGTCTCATGTCTGTGTTTCTTGACCTAGATGCAAAGAAGACAGTTAATTTTCAAAAGATCGAGTACACTGATTGGATTGCTGGGCTTGAGAAGCCAGGACATTCATTAAAATTAGTCTTTGCGATGTATTTAAAGAGACCACATCTCCTAAAGCTTGAAGGAAATGTGGATTATAATTATTATTAGTGCATACCATTTGGTTTAAGGAACCTCTGTAGACTTCAAGAATATGAGCTGAAGAAAACCTTTCTCCTGTTTGCTTCACCAGTTCAACCTGAGCAACGCACAGAAGTCAGAAGATAGTGTGACGCATGACCAATAACAACACATCTAATAAGTGATATACATGGTGCAGTTTTAATGATTTCTATACCAGTTGCCTTGTGATCAAGGTGACATCTTTGTCAATCAAACTCTGGCTACTGCAACAATTATCACACGTATTTTTGCAGTTTGTGGAATCGAATTTTTCCCCTAAATGCAATAGTTGTAGGAAACGTCGGCAGTCCACCTCATTTTCGCAGTAACTAACCTGAAGCAAATAAAAATTGGAGAAATATCACAGCAAGTATACCATTAAAAGGGAAAAAAAGGAGTCTTCATGTTAAGTACCATGCGGAGAAGGTTTTCAGTATTCGTTTCAAGAATCCTCCCTGAACTTGCTACACGATTATACCCAGTTGCCATGGGACTTTGGTCAACTCCTCCTTGGCTAATCATATGCTTAACTCGTATCTGAGATAATATTGTGTATGCATAAACATAGCCAAGAGCAGAGTGATGAAAGATGAAAGAGATTCATTGTTCCAGATTAACAAAGTGGATAAGAATCAGAAAAAAAAATATATATATTAGTTTATATTGACTTACATAGTCACCATATCCGTAATACAAAACACAAGATGCCCGCTGGCCATCCCTGCCTGCACGACCGCATTCCTTGATGTAAAAAATATAGCTTATGTGAATTTCTAGAAGAAATACCAATATCTGGGTGTATGTGAAATCAGCTAAATAAGATTTGCATGATTGATAGTATAACTAAATACCTGATGATAGCCTTCTATAGACTTCGGGAGCGAATGATGAATAACAAAGCGGACATCAGGCTTGTTGATTCCTGGAATGTGCAATGTTAATGGGCAGCAACATTGAATGAATTAAAACATCATTAGCAAAAACCAGTACCCATTCCAAATGCCACAGTAGCACATATTATATTGATTTCGTCCTTGCTCCATTGTTTCTGTATAAAGGCACGTCGATCAGGCTCCATACTGCCATGGTAAAATGCTGCTTTATGACCAAACTCCTGAAAAATAGTATCCAAATCTACATTTAAGCATAATTTTTTGTGGTATGCACACGACTTGATAAAGCTTCAATATACAAATGACCAACCTGCAACCTTTCTGCTACTTTTTCGCAGTCCATTCTTGAAAGACAATATATAATTCCACATTCATCAAAATGGTTTTCCTTAATAAATTTGTCAATATCTTCCAGACATTTTTTTGTCTTGGGAACAACGGAATACCTGCAAACGTCTTGGTAAGCAGCATTCCGGAATACATATATGGTTTTATGTAGTTTTACTTTACCATAAATTTGGGCGATTAAAACTTTGCCGGAACACAACACAGTTAACAAGGCCAAGGGCTTGTACAACATCTTCTTTCACACTGGCTGTTGCGGTAGCTGTTAACGCTAGCACGGGAATGTTGGGAAACTTCTGCTTCAGAATACCAAGACTCTGCGTATTCAAATATTTTTGGTGGGTAAAAAAGGAAAGTTATGTTTTTCAAAAAAGTAAGAGAGGTGCCTTGTTTGAAGCTTTTGATGGCCTAACCTGGTAGTCTGGTCGAAAGTCATGCCCCCATTGGCTCACACAATGAGCTTCATCAATAACAAACCGAGCAAGCAAACTACGAGAATTTAAGCTCTCCAGATGCCTCAGAAGAGAATCGCTTCTGTAGTCAAGAAAGAGATACTTCTTAGCTACATGTTACCAGTAATATCTTTCAGTGTAGTGAGGCATTAATTGTCCACATCTACGCTAATACCAATCTAGAATTACAAGAAACCTTTAGTCCTCTGGTAGTACTGCATAATACATACACCATAATATATCCTACCCGAGGCTATTAAGAGAGGAATACAGAATGAATCAAAAAGCAGAGAGGGATTTATATATAATAAATAACAACTCACTTTGCCACCTTTTCAGGTGTGACATATAGCAATTTGTATTTAGAATGCTCAGAATTCAGCTCCTGAAGGATCTTTAGTTGTTCAGCCCATTCCATGCCGGCACTTAGGGAAGCAGCGGGTATATTGGCCTGTAACCGTGATTCAGAGATCAAAGAGTGAAATGGAAAGAATCCTCTATGAGAATAATTTATCAATGAAACAGAAGATACAAATAGAAACTCTGGGGGTTGCTGAAGTGCTCACCTGCAATAGGTTCATTATCTGGTCTTGAATAAGTGAGACAAGTGGAGAAATGACTAATGTTATTCCTCCACAGATCAAAGCGGGGAGCTGCCAAAGAAATATGTTAGAAAACAGTTTGGAGAAAATAACTTGAAACTTTCATCATTTTTGCGTATGATGTATTAAAATATCTCAGTGAGAAGCAAGAAGTAGACTGAAGAATCAAAGTGAAATTAAAATGTAATGGTCTTATTTTAGTGACCTGATATGTTAAACTCTTCCCTCCTCCAGTTGGCATCAAAACAAAAACATCAGAGCCACTCATTGTTGCATTGATGATTTCTCTCTGGTTAGGTCGAAACGAGTGATTTCCAAACACTTTTTTGTTATTGACCTGAACATTGCAAGGTAACACATGAGCACATGGAACGTAAGTGAACAAAGAACAGAGAAACTCAGCTAATCACCTCCAATTTTCTTGTCCAGGGAAAATCGCGACTGCTCCATTTTTTATCGTTTGAACCTTCAGTGTAGGTCACATCAATAATCTTCGGAACATATTGTTCCCTCTCTACAGGAGCAGAGGAAATACCATACCTATCTTCAGAAAACGAGGAATCTCTTGGCATGTTCCAGCTATCACAGGCATATCTGCCTTGGTCACTTAAATGTGCTCGAAAATCAGTTTGAGGATGATCCATTTTATAATTTGTTGATTTAGGTGTTTCATACTGGAAAGTATGAGTAGCTGTAGATGACAAAAACTGAGATTTTTGCCTTTCTTTATCTCGGATATGGTCCTCGAGCTGCTGAATTTGCTTCTTCAGTCGTAACCTAGCAACAACACAAGTTCTAATACGTTAGAAACTGACCAAACGTCAAGACATACTCACAGTTGTGATACCCTTAAATACAAAACCCAAGAAACATATGCATTTTCTATTACTTCTTTAAGCCTAATCCCTTCTCGCTGAATTATTCCGATAAATTTTGCTAGGTAATATACAAAAGCCTCTGAAAAGAAGCTAATTGATTGCTCTTCTAGAAAAAGGCAATTTTAACAGCCCAGAAAACGGGAACAAAATTGATTGAGATATAGACCTCTCTTGACGAAGCTGTTCAACACGATCAGGACTCAGGTCAGTAGCATCATCAAGAAGTTCATTTGATATTGCAAGCAACACGTCCTTCATTTGTTCCACATGGGTTGAACCTTCTGGACAAAGCCCTAGCTGAGTGATACCAACATTAAACAAAATGAGAAAACAATGGGTTCCTAACCGCTAAAGAAAAAAGAAAAAGAGAAGCAATAGTCATACCTTTATTCCATGACTACAGTTGGAACATAATTCAGGAGGCAGACAACACTCTTCTTCTCTTCTGGAAGCAATTATATCCGCAGGTGGAGTTCTCAACGAACAGTTAGATACTGATGGCTGAGGAGTACTTGTTGAATGGTAGTGTTCCATTACAATTTGGTCAACATCAATATTCTGCATCACAAAGAGTTAATATGCTTGAGTTGATGTATTTTCACCACAAAGCATTGTTCTGCATAAGCAACATTGAAGCTTTATACTAAAAGGTACGCTATAAGTAGTTTTGATCTTTGCTGTCATGGAAATATGCTACAATTAACATATACTACAAATCCAAGACTTGATAAAACTAGCTTGTTTACATGGAGTACTACATTAGGATAAACGATGTGCTACTTTCAACAAGAACATTACCTTGAGTATGTCATCATCATCAATATCATCAAGACATGCTTCTCCAGATTCCAACTGCCCAGCTGGGAATGCAGGATTCGTGAATGATTTCTCCACACCATTTAGATGTGTGCAACTGGGTTCTGATTCTCTGACCTTATTGTTTACCCGTGGAAACTTTTCAGAAATTATGTTATCATCACCAGGGACCGACAAAGGGAAACTGTGAAAGGATCTTCCAGTTCCTGAAACATTCACTGGACATTGGTTTTGTCGACTGTTCGAATAAAAAGAACCATCAGTGCTAGATATAACTTTCACAGTGGATCTCTCTCTTGCAGAATATGAGCCATTGGTGCCACCATCATCAACAGGGGGAGTAACGCCAGGTCTTAGGTAAGCATTATTTATTGAGAGACTTGAAAGAGCACGCCAAGCCTGCCAGCATGGGATACCAATAACTAACATATATGTACAGTTCATGAAAAGAGGTCTATCTAAAAGGGGAAGTTCTACCAGAAACTAAGGGAATATAGGAACTAAAATGAGATAATTTGTTTATTTACAGAAATGGAAAGAGAAAAAGAAAAACATGTAATGAAATCCGAACTTATGACGAGGGGAATGCATCAGTTAAAAATTAAATCAACACCACAATGTCCTTTAGAAAAATATTACCTTTGCAATTTGTGGGTGCGCCAAAGTATGCACATTCACACTGGGAAACGGAATTGACCTAGGCAGAGAGACAACAAAGCTTTTTAAATAATTGAGAATCACTTAGATGTAAACAGATTTATGAAAAAGAATAAGAAAACCTCAGAAGATTTCCATCACTGACATACTCTTACTAGAAATAACAAAGAGAAATATTATGCACATATCATTCAATATTACTTGGGGGTAGTTTGGTAGTATGAGAGTCGACCCAAACACAAGCTGAAGCCTCTATTTTGTTCAAAGAAAATAAGAAAACAAAACACGCATAGGCACAAAGAACCAAATAATGCTGGAAAAGCGAGACAATAAAATGCGGTGGAAATCCTTGAAATCACTGAATTTGTTTGATAGTTTATCTTCAAAAGTTATATTTCTACGAATCCAAACAGCAGATAGTAGTGGGCCAAATCAAAAGACAATCAAGGAACAAAGACAGAAGACAGAAGGAACATATAGCCATAATACCTTGCAGCCATATCTCTATTTCGTCTAGGCTTTTGACTTTCTAAAGTGTAAAGGAAATTGGAGCTCAGAAACTTAGACGCGGACGATGGATTGTTGAGCGCCTCTGCATGTTCTGACCAATTCGTTTGAGGACCTTTAGGTTTCTGAACTTCAGGGAGATGACTCCTACTGCATTTTAACAGTTAGTAACGAAGAAACTGCCAGAAAATTTTGGAATAAACCAGAGTGTACACGGAAAAGATCGTTCTTGCCTCATTGGATTCGAATTAATCATAGGTTTAACATGCTGAAGAGGTTCCAGTAAAATTCTCTTCCCTTGACACCGCAAGTTTAGTCACTTAATAAACACAGAGTAAAAAAGGAAATTGCATTCAGGTTAGTGGGTGGTGATGATAATGCAACAAGAACAGTAAAAGATTCCACAATACACAATTATCAAAATCTAGTGTGATTTACAGAAATCTGCCAGATTTTAGTTGAGAATACAACGTCAAACACAAACTCTACTGAGATACAACGAATCCGCTAGTTTTTACACACCAATTTCAGCACTTGAAAAAGGGTTAAATACTCCAAAAACATGAAATTGAAGTGAATCGACCAGTCATGACTCTAAAGTATTAGTCTTTACCCACAGACAGCAAATAGCCTAATCGATAACTAAACAGAAAGTAGTCATATTCGCAGGCAGAAGAAAGGGCGAAACGAAAACCCTAGAAATGATTGCGAAACGAAAGCCCAGACATACATTTGAGATTCAGTGGAGTCTTTTGCTCCTCTTTAGCACTCCGACGGCGAAAACAATCCGGTAAGTCGGCGAGGCGAAGTAGGAGATGAAAAAGGTCGCCACCGATTGAGCTAAAGGCCGTAAAGGATTACGCGGTTTCCTAATGGCGGGATAGCTTCCCTCTCGTATTTGCAATTCCCAACGCACAAAAAAAAAATATTTTTGAATTTTGAACATTTCATATAGATTTTTTTTGAACATTCCAAAATTAGCTTTGTATTTATAATCTTGCATTTTCGGAAAACAAATAGAGGAAAGAAATTCTATTTACGGAAACTAAAAATCAAATACACGAATCCTTTCAAAAAATAAAATTTAATTTACAAATCATTTATTGGAGGTGACAATATTTACCAATGTGTAGCAAGGGACTCATCATCAACCTCTGTTCGTTCTTCTTATACTGCAAATTTTACAAATCTCCAAAAACCAGAACCAAAACCAAAAGCATAATGTAAAGGCAAACACGAGAAAAAAGAACTTTTGAGTTTCAACAAACCAACGAGATCTTTTTTCTTACACAAACCAAAAAACAAAATCTCAACTGATTCTGACTTCTCCACTTGCGTGTACTTCATTTACAGTCCTGTCGTATTCATCTTCATCGTCTTCCTCTTCCTCTACTTCCTCCTCCACGTCTTCTGCATCTTCCTCCTTTCCCTCTTCATCTCCTCCCCAGCCAAAACCTCCAATGGACCGGGAAACAGGAGGTGGCGTTTTAGCGTCAGCCACTATCTTCATGATCTCGTCAACGGTCTGGAGGGAGAAGGTTGGGTTCTCTTTCCTGAAATATGCAGCTTGAGCTGTCTCTGTGAGTTCCCTTGGCAAGTTCTTCAGGAACCATGGGTGTTTCTTGATTTCTGCAATGGTGATCCTCTGCAAAAACAACCAATTAGCTCAATTGTCAAACAAGAATCTTTAAAAACATTTAGCTCATTTGATATGATGTGTACCTTGAGTGAATTGGCGACAAATATACGGGAAAGGAGATGTTTGCAATCCTGTGAGATATGGACGTAGTCTGGGATCTTGTACTGAACAGCCATGATTTTCTGTATCACAAGGTCAAACGTTGATGAACAAGATATAGCATACTTCATGCCAGATATTCAGACACATGGATCAAAAAAAGAAACCTACTTGTATTGTTTTCCTGAAGTTTTTGGGGTCTTCCTGGTCTTCAAATGGGTATGCTCCAACCAGCATGACATAAAGAGTCACACCACAAGACCATACATCAGCCATCTGAAAGAGGACAAAAATATTACAAATCTTAGCGACTTCCACAAAGATAACTTTCCAAATTCAAAAGAAAAAAGTAAAGAGCTGACAGTTTCATAGAAACCCATTGGTTTATGTAAGTTCATTGCATTTTGCATGATGCCTGATTACCTTGCCATCATATTCTCTTCGAGAAAGGACCTCAGGTGCAATATACGCTGGAGTTCCAACTGTTGATTTGGGCCTTGAGTGCAGCAGAGAGGACTACAAAAGAAGAATAACAAATCACTTGACAATGCTTTACGAAAAGGGCAAGCTTAAAAGAGGATCTCATAGACAAGGGAAGATCTTGGCTGTTTTTCCAGACCTTGGAATAACCAAAATCGCAGATTTTCAGGCGTGGAGCAGGACTTCCATCCAGGAGTGTATTCTCAAGCTTCAGATCTCTATGGCATATTTGCTGCGACCAAATGGGCACAAGGTGACCAACAGAATTGATATACAAAACAATAACAAACATCTAAGGAATTAGTAATCTTGCTTAAGTCATTTCTCTGCCTTACCATAGCATGACAATAGCTAACTCCTGATATAAGCTGCTGGAAGAAGTATCTCGCCTGGAGAAAACCAAAAAGGATTAGAAAGTAGGACTGGCTCTCATCATCAAAGCAGCAGCTACAGATGATGAGTCGCATAGGTCACATCTCCCAATTGTTTCATGAGCAATAACAAAGAAGAGAAGATTAACATGTTTTCTCTTCTTCTCTTCCTCTTAATCTAGCCAAAGACAATACAGAACTCCAAAAAAATCCATAAAACACGCAACAATTTCAAATGCCAAGCTCACCTCATCCTCACTAAATCTTCCAGCACTGCATATACGCTCGAATAGTTCACCACCAGCAGCATATTCCATGGCAATGGCAAGATGGGTTGGAGTCAACACCACCTGTAAAATCCATAAACCCCATACGTAAGATGAAAGTTATTAGATGATAAACTTGAGTAGTTTTCATCAAATCAAGAACACCACCCATGTCAAGCAGTAAGAAATTCACAAACCTCCTTAAACCGGATTATATTCGGATGGCGAAGTGATCTATGATTTATGATCTCTCTTGCCACATTCTCATCAATCTGTATCCAGAAACAACAAAGACAATACTCATTCTACAAATATTCAGAGGAAATTAATACAATTCTAAAAGATTACTAACGCTACATTTTTCTTTTTTCTTTTGTTAAGAACAAGCACTACGTTAAACAGACGATCAGCAATAGATTTCATGAGCAATAAAAAAATTAACTCTTCTCCTCCAAAACCAAGTCATTCTTATTTATGAATATCTGGGTATAGGATCATCAGCTCATAGAGAGCAATGAGACACATAAACAGATATTAGTAAGTAATCGCAGATAAGAAATATATAGAGACGGACCTTAGGGCCACGCTCGATGTACTTCATTGCAACAAATTCCTTAGAATTTTTGACCTTCATGAGCCTGGCGACTCCAAAATTCCCAGCACCTATGTCTTTCACCAGCTCGTACTTGTCCATTTTGGCTCGACAACCCTAATTCCAAACACAGAAAACAGAGAGGAAAACAAAAGAAACCCAAAAAAAATCTCCAAATTCTCGTTAAAAATCAACTCCAGCTTCAAGCCCTAGCAGCTAAGAATTTCACGTGAAATCATAAAAACCAGACAATATCCCAAAATCAAGGATTTCCGAGATCTCGCGATTAGGTGAAAAAGGAAAGAGACGACGATGGAACTTAATTCAGATTTGGATTGGAGAGATTTGAAGGCAAAGCGAAGAATCGACTTTT
>VBRH01000131.1:210763-226359 GCA_014578085.1 Cardamine resedifolia
ATATATATATATATATATATATATCTAACAATTATAAATAATTCATAATTGTATAAGATACAACTAATGTTGATTTCTTAGTTCAATCGGTGAGTGTATAATACAGACTACATAATACTTTATTTATAAATTAGCTATTTATATGTACGTATTCATAGCCACACAAAAAAAAAAAAAAATGTACGTATTCATTGTTAAGCCATTCTAATCAAGTTATTCAAAAATACTCAAAAATTATTTGAACTACCCGAATCCAAATCAGATATTACGGATATCTCAAATGGAGAGGCCTTGACTTTAAATGGGCTATCAGGTCTATAGGCCCAATTAATCGAGACAAAAGAAGTTGTAACTTGTAAGCCTTGTTATTTTTCTATTACCCAAAATCTCCAATCTCCAACAAAGTGATAGATATTAGATACACTGATCAGGAGGATCTCTTCTACCTAAGAACACTGTGCTTTTTCTTGGTCTCTGGGCTCTCTCGATCGCTCGCTGCCGAGATACGAGAGAGCTGATACTGTATTGTCAAGATGCAATCTATTCCAAGTTGAATCATATCATCGAAGCTTATTCATTGGTCTTACGCATTTCCACCACCGTCTCCGTCTTCCTCAGATCTGATCGTCCGCCGGTTTTCACGATGCCGTCTTCCTCCGCCGCCTTCGCCGCCGTAGTCCTTCTTATCGTTTCCATTCTTCAACCTACTCTCGCCTCCGATTCAGATCACAAGGTTAGAGTCGGATCTCCGGTGCCTGTCGTTTCGTTTTTTTCTTTTCTTATGCAGCTCTGTGTCGGTAGATCTCGTGATTTGCATGGTGTTTGCGATTGAATTTTTATCTTCGATCTGTTCGTTTTCGGATGGGTAGGGTCCTCGAGCTTCTATCCCAGTTGCTTCTTCGTTGCGAGTCTACATTGTGATTAAGGCTTCTCGTAATCTCGGCTTTATGAATAAATTTTGCTATAGGATTAACATTCTCGTTTATTTTTTACTTAGCACGTGTTAATTTGTTTGATTCACACCCACGTGGATCAATACTGAGTTATATACTTGGCTGGCATTTAATTTATCATTTTCCTTAAGTGGTCTCGGGAGACATGTTGAAAGCAGTAGAAGCGAGATATGCACCTGCATTTTCTTGTTGGGTTATAGCTTTTAATGGGGATGTAGCATCTTATAGTTCTGATGTCGGGAAAAGTAAATGTAGAAAAGTTGTTTTATTTGATCTACAAAATGTGATATTGGAAGTATAAAACCTGCCTTCTTTTGATGATGGTCAGTTTTAGCTCAAAAATTTTCTTACCTTTTGTGACATTGGAGATCATGAAATCCAGGGCTTCAATGATTTTGCTTCTTACTCTCGCAAGAAGTGTTAAAGTTAACCTTATTATTTGTGTGAAGACCTTACTCTTGATTCTTGCAATGATATTGAACCCCAAACTTTCATCACATCTCTCTGTCTACTAGGTTTGATATTTTGTTATGTTCTCTCTATTGGAATTTTGGTTCTTACTCTCACTTGCTAGTTGATCCCATAAGCATCTACATTTCTGTCAAGTCAATGCTTTTGCTTTCAACTTTTTCAGTATCAAGCCGATGAGCAGGTTACCCTGTGGGTGAACAAAGTTGGCCCATATAACAATCCACAAGAAACATACAACTATTACAGTCTTCCATTTTGCCGTTCATCTGGAAACAATGTTCACAAATGGGGTGGTCTTGGTGAAGTTCTTGGTGGAAATGAGCTGATTGACAGCGAGATTCCGATAAACTTCGCGAGTATGTTTCAATTCTTATGTTAGCTTCTATTTCATACTAGTTGTCTTACTTGTGCTCTAATTACAGTACTTTTTCTCTTTTTTTCAACAGAGAATGTTGACAGAAATGTTATCTGTCAGCTTAAACTCAATGAAGTTAACGTCAAGCAGTTTAAAGATGCCATTGAATCTAGCTACTGGTTTGAATTTTTTATGGGTATGTTTCAAATTTCTTAGTACATTGCTGCTGAAATAGCTTGAAAAAAATAGATTTATTATCTTCTGAGAAAGGATGTTACAGTTTTCTACAATGTAAAGTTTGGAAACAGTTTGTATTTGCTGATTTTGCTTTAGATTCTCGTTTTAATCATGCAAATCTATAATATCCCTATATTTATCTTCATTGTATTACCATCATCATTTATGGCATTGGAAGCTGTAGGATATATATGTTACATATATTTACATTTCTCACATTAATGGAGATGGTAATTCTTTGGACTGCTAACCTTGTTTATCACTTTTTTTTCTTTTGTGGCATCTGATTTGCGTGGACATTCATTGGGTGGTTCTAACTTCAGATGATCTGCCTTTGTGGGGTATGAGCTTTTTATATTTACTTGAAACATCCAAAATTTATAGATATATACATAAATTAGTATTAGATAGTTTAATACTGTCTCATTGCTGTTGTAGGCTTTGTGGGTGAGCTGCATCCTGACAAAAATAGTGAAAACGGCAAGCATGTCCTCTACACACATAAGAACATTGTTGTCAAACACAACAAAGACCAGGTCAGTTTTTGCGACGCCATGAAGTAATAGTATAGATTGGATATTTTTTGAACTATATGCTGTGATCTTATGCATATTTATTTTCACAGATCATTCATGTTAATCTCACTCAAGACAACCCAAGACCATTGGAAGCAGGTAGCAAAATGGACCTGACTTATTCTGTGCAATGGATTCCAACAAATGTCACATTTGCTCGCCGCTTTGACGTATATCTGGATTATCCGTTCTTCGAGCACCAGGTAACTTTTTGCTTGCTATGTATTTGTCTTTAACCCTTCTGTTATTGTCTTTAATTCTGATTGGTTCACAAGTTCATAACACATCACGCTGAATGCCTCATTTCCTGCTTGTTTAGCAAATCTCTAAATTCCATCTCTTCAAGCTTTATAAGCCTTCTAAGAGTTTTTTTGTCGTTTTGCAGATTCATTGGTTCTCCATCTTTAACTCGTTCATGATGGTTATTTTCCTCACTGGTTTGGTTTCTATGATATTGATGAGGACTCTAAGAAATGATTATGCGAAGTATGCTCGAGAAGATGATGATCTCGAGAGCTTGGTGATGTCTCCTCAACTTTTATTTGTCATAGCTGCACAATTTATTTGCTGTTACTACTCTCTTGGCAGTTTGTCCAACACTTCTTTCTTTATTTTTAAATGCAAGGCAGTATAATAATTTCTGACATTAGTATTGCTGAGAACAGGAACGAGATGTAAGTGAAGAATCTGGTTGGAAACTTGTGCATGGGGATGTGTTCAGGCCAGTATCTAGTCTAGTTCTTCTTTCAGCTGTTGTTGGCACAGGTGCACAGTTGGCATTGCTTGTTCTTCTTGTCATATTAATGGCCATCGTGGGGACTCTTTATGTTGGGTATGTAGTACACTTCTTTTCACTTGCAACCAACATTTTGTGTTGTTTTTTCCCCGCTATTCTTTGTAGT
Organism: Cardamine resedifolia; assembly: GCA_014578085.1. Classification (NCBI taxonomy): domain Eukaryota; kingdom Viridiplantae; phylum Streptophyta; class Magnoliopsida; order Brassicales; family Brassicaceae; genus Cardamine; species Cardamine resedifolia. The sequence goes on from VBRH01000131.1 coordinate 214,257, forward strand.
ATGTTTAGTTTTCTTATGTATTTGGAAGCAATCCTCAGCTTTTGTTAACTTGATTTTGCTCACTTTGTGTTCTAATTATTTCAGGAGAGGAGCAATCGTCACAACTTTCATAGTTTGCTACGCTCTGACTTCCTTTGTCTCCGGTTATGTGAGTGGTGGAATGTACTCAAGAAGTGGGGGTATGACTTACTCTTCGTGGCGGATCTCTCCAGCGTTTTTTCCCTTTTGAATATTCCATTTATTTTAATGCCTGGTTTGTTCAGGTAAACATTGGATCAAGTGCATGGTCCTCACGGCTTCTCTCTTCCCCTTTTTGTGCTTCGGAATTGGATTTCTCCTAAACACAATTGCCATATTCTATGGATCTCTTGCTGCTATTCCTTTTGGGACAATGGTGGTTGTGTTTGTAATTTGGGGTTTCATTTCCTTCCCCTTAGCCCTCCTCGGGACAGTCGTTGGAAGAAACTGGAGCGGTGCTCCAAACAATCCATGCCGTGTGAAGACCATTCCTCGTCCAATCCCTGAGAAAAAATGGTACTTGACTCCATCGGTTGTCTCCCTGATGGGAGGTTTGCTACCCTTTGGAAGCATCTTCATTGAGATGTACTTTGTCTTCACATCTTTCTGGAATTACAAGGTAAGAGTAGTTGCCTTGATAAGAACAAAGCTATGAAACTGCCATTTTTTATTCCAATTGTCGACCAAACTAGAGAGATTTGATTAATGAGAGACTCTCAACTCTCAACCAAACCACGAAAAATCCAGCCCTCACTAACTGTTCTCTCTCCAATTCACAACAGCTATAATCTGCTACGTTAAGACCTGGGCTAGTTATAGTTGACCTATATATAGACCCACTGTATATTTGCTTATTATTCTTGTAACGATGCAAGTGCGTAAATAGACACTGAAAGTTCTTTTTTTTTGTTTCTTTGAATGGTTTTGGTTTGACAGGTCTACTATGTGTATGGATTCATGCTGCTGGTTTTTGTGATTCTGGTCATAGTGACGGTCTGTGTGACAATAGTGGGAACATATTTCCTGCTGAATGCAGAGAACTATCACTGGCAATGGACATCCTTTTTCTCAGCTGCTTCAACGGCTGTTTATGTCTACTTATACTCCATCTATTACTACTACGTGAAGACCAAGATGTCTGGATTTTTCCAGACAAGCTTCTACTTTGGATACACCATGATGTTCTGTCTAGGCCTTGGAATTCTATGCGGTGAGCTCACTCTCTTCGATGTTGAGATTGGTGTTACTGATTTGACTTAATTTTCTTATTGTGAAAATTTGGCAGGGGCTGTTGGATACTTGGGATCAAATCTGTTTGTAAGGAGGATCTACAGAAACATCAAGTGCGATTAGAAGAGGTAACCGAAAAAATGAGAAAAGAAATCCAAATAGAAGGAAGCTTCTTATGGGGGTTATATATTATATAAACAGAGTTAGAGAGAGGGAGGAAGGTGGAACATATACATTCTTCAATTGGGGGCTTTTTTTAAGTCTCTTTTTTCTTCCCTCTTGTTTTGGTAAGTGAATTGTTCTCTTTAGATTAGAATTGAGTGGGTGTATTATACTACTACTACTTACCTACCTGTAATCTTTTTGTTTACTTCACTTCACTCCACTTAGATCATTGAACATTGTTCTTAGATTTTTTTCTATTTGATTGCTTCCTTCAACATAAGATAGTATACATCTCAGAAATGTGTGGTCATGTCAGAGGATACAAATTTTTAATTATCGTGGAAACGCTTAACTCTCGTAGGGTTGAGTTTTAATTTGGTTTCACGAGTTGGAAGCCCTTCGTTTGAATACATTAAAAACTGGGTACAGGGGATTTTTTGAGTGGACTCTTTCAACGAAAATTACATGCATTGGTGCAACAATCTGAAAACTTAATGGGACCTGCAACCAATAAAAGTGCACAACAGAACATAAATTAAAGGAGATAAAAATGTCTGGAGATGCAGATTCTGTTTCCATGACGTTTTGCAATTTCTCTTCAAGGTTTTATTTGTCAATAATGTTTGCCAGGTGATGATAAAAATGGAAGCATATCAGCAAATTCTTAATAATAAACAATTTAGAACCCAAAGAGGTCTAGAATCTTCCTAGTCCCATATTCGGATGGTGGTGACTTGTCCCGAGTCCAAACCACATATTTTACTCTCACCAACGAATTTGTGCACAAATGTTTAACACAGACACAGAGACAATCACCAAGAAGATAACACAACAACCCACCCATCGTACGCCACGTGGCGGATACACCTCTTTATAATCTTCTCTCCCTCTCATCTTCTACGCCATTTAAACAAAGCCACACACTCACACACACATACAGAGAAGGAAGAAGAATCATCGTCATCATCATCTTTTCTTTCAGCAATGGCTGTCACTGCTCTCTCCAGCGCAATCGTAAGCACCTCTTTCCTCCGCCGTCAACAGACTCCTATCAGCCTCAGATCTCTACCGTCTGCCAACACACAATCCCTCTTCGGCCTCAAATCCTCCACCGCACGCGGCGGCCGCGTCACCGCCATGGCTACCTACAAGGTCAAGTTCATCACACCTGAAGGAGAACAGGAAGTGGAGTGCGAGGAAGACGTCTACGTCCTCGACGCCGCGGAGGAGGCCGGAATCGATTTGCCATACTCATGCCGTGCTGGATCTTGCTCAAGTTGTGCCGGGAAAGTCGTCTCTGGCTCCATTGACCAGTCGGACCAGAGCTTCTTAGACGATGAGCAGATGGACGCCGGTTTTGTCTTAACCTGCGTGGCTTACCCGACTTCTGATGTCGTCATCCAAACCCACCAAGAAGAATCCGTTGTTTAAATTTTATGAATTTGATCGTATGAGAAAAAGGCTTCATGTATTAGCCATCTCTTGTTACTTCGCTAATCTTATAAAATCAATGGATAACATATTTCAATATATAATTTGTTTCTTCATTTTTGTTGTTTCTTAACATTCAAAGTTAGTTAATTTTCGATAAGTCGTTTTAACATGTTCCTCTATTTCTTTAATCACATAATATGAATCAAGGCAAAAAATATGAAGTTGCGAATATTACTTTATTCTACAAAGAGATGATAATATGTAAGAAGCTAAGAGCTAAGCCCAAATGGCGAGTGCGGACATAAGTCCAGCTCCAAGGAACAACATTACATAAGACACAACTTGAAGCCTCACATTACAACTCATCCTCTTGCTCAGAAAATCAGCTGCGATGAGGTCCACCAGAGCCATGTACACCAGAATCCCAGCCGATAGTGAATCGAGTATCCCCTCAGTGGCCAATGCTGCTGGGCTATGCGAGTTGAAAGACGAGGACACTGCGGTTCCAATCCCGACCCCTATAGGCGTCGTTAGTGCGAAGAAGCAAGCCATCATGGCCGCTGATTTGTTCCTGAACTGTGCCTGAGAGATGCAGCCTCCCAGCGCAAATCCTTCAAAGAACTGGTGAAAGGACAGAGCTGCAATGAGAGGCCTGATTGTGCATGGAGACTGTGATACTCCAAGTGATAAACCGATAATGATTGAGTGCGACACAATCCCTAGCTCCAATATCTGCAATATCAATCAAAACGGGTGAGATCAATCGATAAGATGACCCACATTGGAAAGGAGATGGACTAGTATACGACTTATACAAGCTAGCTTTTGAGGACAAACACAAACGCACACACTAGTTTTTACTTTGATTAATGAATCACAGTTTGAGAAAAGGGAAAAAGAGATTTAAACCTGAGAAACAACAACATGTCTAGCTCCATTTTCGACATCTGAAATTCCATGCACATGCCCATGTCCGTGAGAATGTCCATCGCATGTAGCATGACCATTCGAGTGACTATGTCTATGGTGAGCAGCATGAGCACGAATGCCAACAATGTGAATCCCTCCACCATCTTCTTCACCAAAGACTTTATTATCGTTTACTCTTTCCACAGGAACAACAGATGTCTCTTCACAACCAGACTCAACAACAACGGCTGCTTCACTAGCAGACTCATTCCTCTCTTGCTTCCTCTCATAGTATTGTGTCCCCATGAAATCCACAAGGAGAGTGAGTAAAGCAGCCACCATTGCAAAGAACCCGGGAAAGGGAAACTTAGACCACGGATAATCAGGTAAACACGGATTAGTCAGAGCTTCCGTGCCACCTGCAAGCATATGGACAAAGCCAGTGGCCAGTATGACACCAGCTGCAAAAGCTTTAGCAGCTACAAAGAGATTTCCTTCGGTTTGAAGGAAACGGCGGTTCCTGCCAATGAAAGGTATAGCTACACCAGCAGCTCCAGCTATAAGAATGGAGGCAATGGCTACAAATTTGAGTAGAAATGCAGCTGAATCGTCTCGACAGAGGTCTGATTCACCGGCATCACAGAGGATTTTAGAAGGAGAAGAAGAAGCCATAGTCTCGGGAATTATCTGCAAAATGGACTCTTTTTTTTTTGGGTCCACATAGCAACAGATAAGAGAATTCAGAACAATTTTACATCAGAGAGACATAAATCACAGGAGAATGTCACAGAATTGTAGGGTAAGTGTTCGATGAAATACCTGAGAGAGAATCTCTTGCTGATCCGAACAAGTAAAGAGGAAACAGTTTCCAAAGAACCTAAAGAAGAGGCAAGAGAAATGAATCCAGAAATCAGAAAATAAAAAAGCCAGTGAAAATGAATAGGAAATGACAAACTTCGACGATGATCATGGGATAAAGAGAGTTTCGTCTTCCTCGGGGATCAAGAAGCAGAAAGCGGCTCTATAAAAAGGAAACAACTTGGAGAAAGAGTGAAAGAGTGTCGACATTCTCAGGACGTTGCAGTTACGAACGGCAACGCCTCGCTTCGTGGCGGTTAGAGATTGAGGAGATACTGACGCGATACGAACAGAGTTTCTCTATCTTGTAAATTATGTCGACATTTTCGCGTTATTCTCTTTTATTTTTTCTTAAAAAGTTAAAAAAAAAGTTCACACAAAAAAGTCAAAAGCACCCTAGTATTTTTCATTTCTGTTTCTTTAAATTTTATTACTTTGTTTTCTACTTAATTTTAATAATAATACGAGACGGAAAGAAAAAGAAAAAGAAAAAAAAAAAACACGTTTGCCCAAACATCTCTCATTCGCTTTATCCGCATACATATTACCACAACATGTTTTTATCTCATTCGTTAATTACACAGTTAGTACTCCTCTCGTTTCAACTTTCAACTAATTCCCGTAAATTGTTCCTAATTCCTAACCCGAAGTGAGCCAAACCACAAAAGCATCAAACCGGAATGAATCATTTTATTTTATTAAAGTAGTTTATGCCTGTCAAGTAATTACAACATCGCAAAGAAGAAACATGATCAAGTCCTCCTAAACAAATCCAGAAGTGTTTCTTCAGCATCACCATTATTATTCTCTTCACTCTCACTCTCTCTCCTTCCATTATCTTCTTCACTTTCTATCTCAATCTCAATCTCATCGTTCAGAGGCTGCATCGAACCTATGTTATTGAATGTTTCAGACAGATATTCTTCCACCCTCGACGTGTATTCATCTTGAGGACTACTCGATGAAGCTGCTGCTCCGAATATCGACTCTGCTTGGTCTATCGAGTTTATGGTGATCTGATTTAGTGAAGTCATTGATGAGCTCCTCGACAATGTCCCCACTGTCATCTCGTCTCTCTCGTCTATTGTTGCTGTGTCCAGGGAACACACTGATCTCGTGTGCTTTGACCTCTCTTTCACTCTCTTGCACCAACTGTGAAGCGAGTCTCTTACGCTCTCTGCTATCACAGCTTTCTTGTGCCGAGATCCCATCTAAATCAGATTCAGGTGAATACAGAGAATTTTGATTAAGCATGTTTAGTCATTCACCTTGATAGATTAGGCATAACAAGACTATGGAGCTTGTAGTAGATAAGAGGAAAGATTTAGACAAACCTGAGTGACAATTACGTTGAGAGGCACAGTGCCATAACTGCACCAGAACTGAACAAGAACCCTGCATTCACCACAAATAAAACCGTTAGAGACAGCAGGTTGCTGCGAAATTGTTATGTGTTTGAAACGCACCCAGATATTAGACGGCTAGATATCATCACGTGGTTCTTCATGAAGCAAGATCTTTCCTTGATTCCCCACTAACAAATGAAATGTCGAAATATCCTCTCAGAAATCTGAAAAACTTTACATAGCTGATTTAAGTTGAGGTATTTATAAGGGGTCTTACCAAGAACCAGATGAATGTTGCCATCTCAAATGCATTCTACATTGCCAGGACATATATAAAGATCATACATACATGTGAATAAACAAGAATCCTGGCTTGTAGAATTGAGATTGAAAATATCCTTTCTTTTTACCTGAAAAATGATAAATTGTATCAACCGTAACAGAATTTCTGGTTTCCCAAACCAGAAAAGTCCATCGCGTGGTTTCACTTGACCCCCACCTGATGTGCCTGTCTGCTGCTCCTTAACCTCGAGAGCAAGCTTTGATACAACGTGCTCAAGTTTGGTTCCAACTAACATGACAAGCTTAACAATACAAACGCATGCTTTGAGTGTTGATGCCAAGTTATGAATTTCAATCTTTCTACTTGTTTACTCTTACTTACAATGGCAGGGATGAATGATAACCAAAAGTACATATTCAGGCCTGCAACGAAATCATCGAATTAGTAAAGTCAAAACTTATATTTGGAGATAGATATAGGAATTCACTTTTATGTAGATAACCGTTAAGTTACCGTGAACATTTATGCAGATACATACTATAGCGTAAACCCAAAGCGGCCAGCTGTTGATTCATCAAGAAAAGTTCATCAGTCCCATTCTGTAATTGCCTTACGAAATCTTACTATCATGTATCGTTGAATAAAAAAAAAGTCTTAGATAAGTTCAAATAAATGCATACCTGATTCCAACAATGCCATGAAATTCATCTTCCATGCTCCGTACCATATACATATGGAAGTTGTATGTAAAAGGCAAGTTATGTTTCTGGTTTTTCAAAGGAATAAAGAACGGATTCAATACAATAATCATGCCAGCTACCAGATCAGATGAGAAGTCTTAAAATAACAATATGAACCTTCACAATCTAAGACCACAATACTACATCTTAGTTTGGTGGAAAGAGTGAGAAATGAGCAAGAAAAAATATACTCACAGTGAGGAAACCTAACCGAAGCGCGAAGTAGTCAGACTTTTGTATGGAGCCTCTAAACTGTCGCAGGAAACAAAGCTGCAATAACAAACATATATTCTAAAGATTCTGGATAAACAAGTAATTGTCTTTGTTCTTTCTCTTAACAATGTTCTTTTGATAGTCTGCAATTCTATACTTCAAAAAAGTACATGTATCAAGAATGTTTTCAACTGGAGACATGAAAACAAAATAATTCAAGGTAAAAGCATGGAGAGTTACCATCCAGATTAGAAAACGATTGTTACTCCAAGGATGAGAAGCATGATGGAAGACAAATGTAGTCTGCCGCATCATCACCTTCGTCTTCTTTGCTATTGAACAAATTCAAGAAGAGAGGATATAAGCACTTGACAATGCGAAGCATCCAATGATTTTAACAAATGAATCAGCTGCTTGTGATTAAAACAAAATATTAGATAGGTGCAACATGTAAATTTCTTGTCCTCTCAGTTCATTCATTTACCATGGATATCTGCTTCAGCCATTACGATCGCTTGGGCTTCCCATTTTCTCCAACTGTAAATCTGTGTTACAGATTCAGATTGTACCGTTTTCTGTTAGTCTGCACTCATCACAACAACACTATTTGTACACAAAAGAGAATATCGAAGGTTTGCTTGAACAAGTTCTTCCTCTATTTTCAGATTGAAGATAAAATGCATTGCGCATATACTTAAGAGCACAAAATATTTGATCATAAAGGTTCTCTACATTCTCTAAACAGTAGGATGAAGGTGATAGCAATTAGCAAGTATATGTGTTCCTTCCCGAGACACATAGATATACCCAAGACAAAATGTAGCACTCAGGAGCTAGAAGGTGTACCTTGCTCATGGCTAAGCCAATGGCAATGCCACTGTACAGAACATGAGTGATACCCAGGACAAATAAGAATCTCAGGAGTTGCTCGAGGCCTTCATATGACACAAATGGTTCACGGCCCTGACATTGGACCCAAGATCCACTTTAGCAATATGTCCTTAAAGGTAAATGGGAAAGAGAGATTTAAGTCTATAGATAACTAGAGATTTACATGACCACATGGAAGAGAGGCTCCATGTACTCCTCCATGATTAGATAAAGAAGTCTTGTTTGCAGAAGAGGTGTGTTCCAGAAGAACTTTCTTATGGATTCCATAGTCCTCTTCAGAGCAAATGTAGAATTTACTGTTGAAAAGGGAAGAGTTTAAGCAGATTTCTGAAATCCATCTTGCGCTTTGTGACAACAGCAGTGATATAAGTCCAAGCAACATCAACTCTACCAAGAAAGTTTAACAAGTCAAAATGATTAAAAAGAAAGAAAAAAAATCTGTATTATTTCCAGCACAATTTCTAAGGACCACAACTCTAAAACTTCACCATCGATCTATTTGTCATACCTTCTTTCATCTTCTCCAGCGAAGTAAAAAGTGCCTTTCTTCTAGTCTTCTTTAACCACTGAAAGAAAAAAGAACAGAAAATTAGTGTCTCATCTTCATCTAACATAAAACACTTTCTCGTCCAGTTGAATAATCATATGTAATAATGACTTTATTTAAAGTGAGAACATGAAGATAAACACAAATCACCAAGAATAAACATGTAGCAAGCAAAAAACACAAATCTCCAAGAATAAACATTTTCAAAACCATCAAAATTCTCACTTTCTAGGACCCATCATCAGATAAAACATTTTCTGCTCACGCACCAAGGAGAGCAAGAGACTTTCAAGTACCGAAAAATTCATAAAAACTCTTTTACTCGCTCGCACTCATGTTTTCGAGCTGAGCATTTCAACAAACACTTAGTAAACATAAAGTAGAGAAACCTCATGACCTTTCCAAATCTGTAGATGGCGCGTTCCACGAGAAAACAAACAAAAACCAAAACAGTAACAACGGAAGCAACAGAGTAAGTCGGTGTTTCTGCTAGAGACCTCCCTTCTTTCATCAGATGATCCATCTCCGGAGAAGAGATTATCCTGGAAAATCGCAAGAAAGTTTTCTCCCGAGAAAAATGGAGAATCGATCTGCATCTGTGATTGCGAGTGAGTAATAAAGGTTAGCTTTTTTCTTTCTTCATTTAAAATGTTTAAATAAAAAAATATAGTCAAAGAGGAGAAAGCTCATGGAATGCTGTGTACCAAGTAGAAACCGCCGCACATGGTTGCTTCCTCGTCTCCTCCAACGGTCTCTCTTTCTTTATTCATTTCTTCCATTAATGCATCTCCATGTGCTTTGTCTAAATGTCGTTAAATAAATAATGCAGAAAAACCGGACTTGACCGGCCACTGCAACCTTTTTAACCACTATTCGATTTTATTTCTGATTCGGTTAAACTTCTAATATTAATTACTTGTAACTCAAGAAAGCTTTAAAGTAGGATTTGTAGATTTGACCAAAAGACTTGCCAGGAGATTTAAATAAATTTATGAAATAGATATTAAACATTTAAAACTATTAACAAATGGGGTGGTGGCGCAGTTGGCTAGCGCGTAGGTCTCATAGCTACTGAGTGATCCTGAGGTCGAGAGTTCGAGCCTCTCTCACCCCATTTACTTTTTTTTCATCTCTTTCATTTCCCAAAATAAAGAAGCTTCCCCAGTTTTACATCTCACATCTCCTCGCACGTTTTTTTTCCGGCCGATCAAAAACTCAGAGACCCTAATATCTTTAGTTAAATTCGAATCTTTCTTCCTCTGATCTCATCGATTTTTTTTGTTTGTTTCTGAAATTTAGGGTTATAGCTAAGGTTAATCAATCATGCAAGGTGAAGTACAATTGCAGCCACCGGATTCGCAAAACCTAAGTGATTCCGCTCCATTATTGGGAAATCACACCAATTCTTCTACTTCTTCTTCTTCTTCGGCGTCTCCATCTGCGTCTGTGATAGCAGGAAGTTCCGATGAGATAAAGGCTGAAGATTTGGAGAACGATGCATCTTCAGCTCCTTGCTGTCGTATTTGTCTAGAGAATGATAGCGAATTGTTAGGCGATGAATTGATATCACCGTGTATGTGTAAAGGCACTCAACAATTCGTGCATCGGTCATGTCTCGATCATTGGCGATCGGTTAAAGAAGGTTTTGCTTTCTCTCACTGCACTACCTGCAAAGCTCAGTTTCATCTCCGTATTGAACCTTTTGAGGATAATAACTCTTGGCGTCGAAAAGCTAAATTCAGACTCTTTGTCGCAAGAGATGTGCTTTTGGTATTCTTCGCTGTTCAAACTGTGAGTAGTATCTCTCTCTTTCGCTCTTTCTCTGCTTCTCTTCATATAACTGCAGTTTTCGTGAAGATGATAAAGTGTTTATTAAGAAATCCTGAGGGTACTTTTGTTTGTTGTCATTGTTGACATGGGTCACGAAGTGAATCTAGATTCGAATCTTGACCTGGTCACTTCGCAATTTCACGTTGGTGGGTGCTTGCAATTGCACAGTGGAACTTGATGATTGTAAATTTGTTCATTTAGAGATACTGAAACTTTTCTACATCTGAAAGGAAGAAGATTGTTGACATTCTAGGTTATCGCTGTGATGGCTGGATTTGCATATATGATGGACAAAGACGGAGAGTTTCGCAACTCTTTCAACGATGATTGGGATCGTATATTGTCAAAACATCCCATCCCGTTTTATTACTGCATTGGTAATCCCGAATCTTTCATAAACTATACATTCCTTTAGAATACCACGGATCTAGAATCCTAATATGCGTTTAAACATTTGGTGTATCATGAATCTTAGGGGTTGTATCCTTCTTTGTGCTGACTGGTTTCCTTGGAATCATTCTACATTGCTCTTCTCTCAATGGTAATGACCCGAGGATGGCTGGATGCCAGAACTGCTGTTACGGATGGGGTGTCTTGGATTGTTTCCCTGCTTCAATGGAAGCTTGTTTCGCTCTTGTTGTTATCTTTGTTGTCATCTTCGCCATTCTTGGTTTAGCTTATGGGTTTCTTGCTGCAACTATGGCTATCCAAAGGATATGGCAGAGACATTATCATATTCTCACCAAGAGAGAGCTAACAAAGGAGTACATTGTGGAGGATCTTCACGGAAGTTACACTCCCCCGAAGCTGGATGCAGAGCACGAAGGAAGACTGAAAATGTTGAAACTTCTGTGACCGTTCTGTAACTGTCGAATAAAAGGTTCTATGGAGTTCACAAAGAACACAAAGAACGTCTTTCTTTTCTTTATTATGCGATGATAAGTACCTAATGAATACGTTGTCCTTTTTATATATATGAGGTGAAGCAACGGTACTGTTGTAGTGAAATACTAAAGATATTGAGACCACCCACCAAGTAAGTACTAAGAGTCTATCGACTGTTGTTCAGTGATACTCGATTCATGCAAAAGAAAGCTCTCACCAGAGAAGGGATTAATTAGTTCGAGTTTACAGGTGATTAAGTGAAAAGGATTACGAGGCATGGAGCTTCAATTTCCTATAAAAACATTATAAACTAAATATCTTAAAAACACGACCACAGTGGGAGTCGAACCCACGACCTTCTGATCCGAAGTCAGACGCGCTAATCCACTGCGCTATGCGGTCTTTGAATATTCCTTTGCACATTTAATTTATAGCCTCAAATAGTCTGTATTTACCCAAAATACTAGTAACACGAAAAGTCTAAAACCATTCGAGCGTTACAATAGCTGAGGAGACTTAAAGATATTAGTTGAATTTTTCAATGTATTGATCCAGGTTATGAATCTATGTTCACTGCAAAAATCAATTAATCTAAATTTTCCTTCTGGGATGCCATAGTTATTAACAAATTATGTACTTACTGATATTGAATGATTTGACAATAAATCTATACACTTAATGTTTGACAAAACCTTGTGTTAAAGTCAACCACTTAGAATTGCCAAACTATCAATTATGCCTTAGGTTCACAACA
>VBRH01000131.1:256061-274738 GCA_014578085.1 Cardamine resedifolia
TTATTAATACTTTAATTTATTTATTTGTAAGTAAATATTTTTAATCATGTAAGGCAAAAAATTATATTGTAGTTTCTAGATTTTTGTTTTGAGGAAATGACTTCTCAAATTTTTTTCAAAATCATTAAAGAATGTTAGTTACTATGAGAATGAATGTGTAAATAATATAATAAATAAATCAAGAAAAAACTTAAAACTAATAAAATCATTGCTGATGTGTCAAAATATTAGAGATTTAGAGAGTGATGTGGCTTCATGAGAAGAGAGACTATTTAACTTTATATATATAGACTAGGGGATTATCCGCGCTACGCGCGGAATTACTATTTATATAGTAGATATTACTGAACTTTCAATTAAAAAGTATTGTAAATTTTTATGTTCAAATGTCAAATTAAATTAGTCAATGAGACAATATCATTATTAAATGTGAGAAAATGTATATGATGACAAATTGATAATAACTTAAGAATTTGGCAATTGAAACTTGACAGTTTAAATGTTAGAGCTATTTTTATAGTATATAATATTAAGTAATAATTTTATTTCATAAAAGTATGGCTTGATTTATGCATATATCACATGTAATTTTCAGATTTCACATTTTTTTCGGATATAGAAATCAATATGATATATATTATATTGTTTTTAATTTTTTAGTTTAGCCTATCTTAAAAAAAAATCATTGAGTAATTTGAAATTTAAATTTTAATATTTGATGATAATATGTTTTCTTATAATCCATGAGAAAAAATACAGCAATATGATAAAGTTCAATTTTTGACTTTTTATTTTTTTGAAGATTAAAATTTATTGTTGACACTTAAATTTCAATCAATATTTAATTTTGTAAATTTTTTTATTTTAATATAGATCATCCATATCAAGAGAAGTAGAGCTAACAGTTTTTAACAAAAACCTTTTGTAACATAATTTAAAGATGCGTCATTCCTAATTTTGACTTAAATGAATCAATTTGAAAGTCATTATTGTCATCATTACGTGGAAGATGATACCAATTACGTATATTTTTTTCATAATCATGTGGTTGTTGTTACTTAGAGAAAATCCATAAATAATAACCCAACTAAGTACATAAAGATGAAAATAATGACTTGAATAAAAAGAAAACTAAAATTCTCTCAGAAAACTACATAAATCATAAATTTACGGAAAACAAAGCAACATGAAAACTATTTAAAAGAAGAGAGAATTGATCAGAAGTTGTATTCACAAGAAAAGAAAAAAAAACAAAATACAAAACACATAAGAGCAACTCTATATTTCTCTAGCTAACTCATTGAATAGATTTTTAAGTTTATTTTTAACTCATATTTGATTTCATTCTCGGTAAGCAAGTTGCTTTTGTATACCCATCGTCGATCTCCTGATATTCTAAATTTTATTTTCCTTTATCGGAGAACCACCAAAAACTTGAGTGAGCTTTAGAGAGGAAAATGTTTGAATCTTGTTGAGATATGAAAGAGGAAATTGTGTCTTATGATCTGCAGCAGAACCATCAACTTTGCTTCTAAATGGTGACAGTTTATTCTTTTAGTTTCAAATTGGTTCTTAGTTTGCAAATGCGCATCTGGAATCTGAAAGCTACATGTTACAGAATCATAGACTCTTAGATTTAAGATTTTTTATAAACCCAAATACATAAAACTCTTGTACATGTTTACTATTTATTGAGAACAAAACTATCCTCAAAACATATAATACCTTGGCCTTTCGTAAGGAAGTATCTTTTTTTTTTTAATCTTTAGCTTAGGTCTGTAAATACCCCGAGTGTAGTTCTCACGTCAGTTGTACATAGAGTTTCAGACAAACACATCACAAGAACATTGTAATTGCCTTAAGTGTGTGGACATATCTTTACTCTCTCGTTTGTTTTAGGTTCAATTTTAGTTGTGATCATTGATTCTTCTTGTAACCAGTGATTCGAGGATTACTAAAGCAAAATACTTGTTCTTAATCAATTTCAGTTGTACTCAATTCAAAATCAAAACTTCTAGTGTATTACATGTTGTCTGAGACGATACTAAAAACCATAGGAGATTCTCATAGATTTTTTTGTTTTGTTTTTTTTTATCATCATGCACATAAGCGTCATGGTTTATCAAATTCTCTATGTGGAGCATATCTACACCGAAAAATTTTTAGGTTTCTTGAGAATATAAGTTTCTTTAGTTTTTATAAAATCCAATTTCTTCAGTTTTCCTGAGAATTGAGATACCTTTATGAAAATTTTTATAAACCCTATTTCTTTTTTTTTATTTATATACTTTTTTATTTATATACAAAATTAAACCTTATTTTCAACAAAAAAATCTTTATCGATAGTTTCTTGTTTCTTTTTCTAAAGTCAACGTATAATATGTTATTTTTTAGACATGAAGCTCTAAAAAACTAAGCGAGTTAGCTGAGATATGATGGCTGCTCTATTATTTATTTTTATTATTTCTTTCAAAATTTATTTTTTAATTATAAAGCTGATGAAAACCGGTGTTTTTGAGGTTCAAAAGCTTGGGGTTGTATTCTAAAACTTGTATGATTGCATAAAACCAAAATATTAGAAAATATAGAAAGTTATTCTCATTTGCAATAGATATGCTTACGGAGGGGAAGATTCTCACAAAACTCTTAAATCTACAGCATATAGAGAACTTTATACAAAAAAATGCATGGAAAATAAATTACAGAAAAGTGAAGAGAAAGTATAAGAATGATTGTTACCTTGAGACCGACGACTCTTCCTTCTCTTTACTTTCAGATCATGAGCCATTGAATCTGAACAAACCTCGAAAAGATCAAAAATCTAATAATAAAGGAACTAGTCGCTCTAAAAATCAACAAATGTTTAATTGGAGAAAACACACCTTCAAACTAAAAAATCATATCCTTAATACAGCAGCATAAGAAAAACTTTCCACACTGTGGCTGATGCTTCATAGGTATAAGCGTTGAGTGACTCTGTATTCTCCTTCAATATATATAGATAGATGGTTAAAATTTAAGACAGGAAGAGAAGAGAGAAGAAGAAAGATGAAACGGTTGATCATGAAGGAGAGGAGAGGAGAGAAGAAGGAAGATGAAACGGTTAATCACGGAACTTCCGTTTTGACCGAGAGGCGAAAAGACACATAAATCTTTCAAATCAAGCCTAATTTTTTTGCTGATGTGGACAACTTCATATGCTCCAAACTCTTCCTTATTTTCTATTACAAATAAACTATTCAATGTTTTCCTATCATATATACTATTCTATTTTTATTTTATTTTTGTAATCTTCAAAAATTATCATTACTCTAATTAATTAAAAATATTATTTTACTTGTATTTTTGTGATAAATATTTTTTCTGTTTCTAGTCATCTCAATTTAATATAATTATATTTAAGATTAATTACACATCATTAGTTTTTTTATTTATTTATTATTTTATTTTTAGTTATATAATAGCCCATCTTATTTCAATTGATTCAAATATTTATATAAATTTACATTATATCTATGTTACATTTGTGTTATTATTATTCAATTTAATTTTATTTTAAATGATATATTAAGTAAAAATAATTGTTTAGATTTATTTAATATTAAAATTAATTATTTTAAAATAATTGATGATGATGTGGATAGTTTAAAAAGAGATAAAACTCTCATTATATATATAAATTTTATAGTGCCACATGGCACATCAATAGTTCTTCTCAAACCTAATTTTTTATTGATATGGACAATTTCAGATGCCCCAAACTCCTCCCTTTATTAGTAAGATAGATATATATATATATATATATATATT
Source organism: Cardamine resedifolia (assembly GCA_014578085.1). NCBI lineage: Eukaryota > Viridiplantae > Streptophyta > Magnoliopsida > Brassicales > Brassicaceae > Cardamine > Cardamine resedifolia. Next base: position 259,872 of record VBRH01000131.1, read on the forward strand.
TAAAGAAGAGATATTCACAGAACACGTATTGATAGACAACTTTGCTTTGCACGATAATAAAATGAGTTGTCATATAACAATACGTACCATTGGATGGGACATAGCGATTAGTCGAATTCCAACTTCACTAATCGACTAATCACTAGAATGGTCAAAGTATAGCTAAAATCTCACTTTTTACCAGTGATTCTCATCCATCCAAAGATTGAAAGTGCGCATAACTTAAGTTTATTTGAAGGCTTTTTTGACTATATCCACTCTAGCTCCCACAAACAGACACGAGATTTTAAAGGTTATGGAATTTTTTTTTATTTTTTTTTCGGATTACTAAGACTAAGATGTCCATTTGAAATGCAATATTGACAAGAAAAGATATGAAGTTTGACCCAAAAAAAGAAAAGATATTAAAAAATTCTTTAACAATGAAAAAAACCATTTTAAAATGAAGCTTTAAAACATTTATCATATACCTATCATTTAGCAAAAAATATTCTTTTAGTTTTAAGGATTTCCCCCCAAAAAAAAGTTTTTTCTCGGTCAATTTGGTTTCAACTGATTTATTTAGATACATAAGTAATATTATTCGTATCAAAACTCATTCAAAGTTTAGATTATTATTTTTGGTACGATGTAGTTCGGTTGAACCGAATTACGCTATGAGAGATTCAAGACTCAAATCATTTCATTAATATGAAATGTATATCAAAAGCTTCTAGAGTGTATGAGTCTTGAAAGATTTTCCATGTGGCGCAACACGATTGGATATTTGTAATCGACAAGAAGGGAGAGATCAAGAAATCAAATCAGTTCTAGTTTTCCATATTTTTTTTCATCGTGAATATTGAATTATCGCAAAATCATTAACATACATAACCGGATAGATTAGATTGATTTGATTCGTTCCTAATTGATAAGAAATCAAATAGAACCAAATAATCAAATCATAAAATCAGATAAAATAAGGTTCATCTTTTATACCTGAACAAATTAAATCGAATATGAACTGAATGGAAATTTTTTAAAATTAAACCAAACTTTTTTTTTTTGTATAAAAAACACTTTTATACGACCCAAAAGGCCAAAACCAGAGAAAATTATTTCAAATGAAGTATCGCAGTTATTCAGACAAATAATTTATTCGTGTGTACTTTTACGGAATTTGTTTTTCGAGATATTGCCCATTAATAAAATTTATTAGATGCTCAACAACCCGAATAATGAATTCTTAGATAACCGGAAAAAATGTACCAGACTATACAAACTTAGTTTTGGTTTGTTTTTCTAAGCCCAAACAAATCTGATCCAATGAAAATTGAACTCACTGAGTCCCCAAATTATGTATCTACATTCTACAACAACGTCTTAACTCTTAAGAGAAGAACAATCAATATGCCTTGGATATATTTTTTTTATTTTTGTAAATTATAATTAGATATTTTAGAAAAAACTTTCAAGGTCAGAAAAATAATAAAGGAATATTACCTCAGGTACCCTTTTTTTTAGTTTTTATTATATCATATATCATTTTTTTTTAAACACTTTCATACTCATATCATTTTTCATATAATTTGATCATTTTGCCCACCAATCACTACCCTGACTTTTCCTCACTCATATTTGACCAAATCATTTATTTTTCAAATTAATGGTATTGTCATTTAAGAAGAAAAAAAAAATCACTTTGCAGATATAAATACATACACTGTTCATTTTTTTTTCTCATCATCATCTTTACTTTCCTAATTTTCTTTTCACTCATCTTCTTCAACTTGTTCACCATCTCGTAACTACACACTTTCAAAATTTGTTATCATCGGTAACCCCATTTTCTCAACTCCAATTTCGCTCTAGTTCGATATCAATTTTTATATTTTCTGTGTTCGCAAACACACATTGATTTTGTTCTACAATTTTCAACTGCTAATTGGAAACAATATTAGCTTTCGTCCATCTATAACTTCAAACAGTTTTACAACTTTTATGTCCCAACATTTGCATTTTGTCCACCATGCATATAAGCATAAGGACTTAAGGAGTGATTTGGAGACATGATGTTGTCCCTCCCTACGCTGACTGCATATTCATGGTCGACAATATTATTCATGATGGACAACATTAATGGTGGACAACATGATCAAGATTTTATAATGCCTACCATACAGATTGATTGACATAATATATGTTGATTGGAGACTTGGGGAGATAGTGTTGTAGATTTTTGTGAATCATAGTTTAACCATTTATACTATCATTAGTTATTTGGCGATCATTATATGTGGACAATATTATTGGTGGACAACACTAATGGTAGACAACATTATTGGTGGACAACATATTCATAGTGGACAACAAATGCAATTTTCTTGAATATGTTGATTGGTACTTGGGGAGATGATGTTGTCCCATTAATGGTGGACAATGTATGCAAGATTTTATATTGACCACCAATAACATTTTCAACAACTTAAATAACTATATTTATATACCTCCTACCTAGATAACTGCAGATGTTGTCCACGTTCTTTCTCAACTAGTCCATCGCTTTTATCTCTTACAGTTTTTCCAATTACAATTTTTCCAAGGTACAACGTAATTGATGGACAATGTACAACGTAATTTATGGACAATGTACAACGTAATTGATAGACAATATACAAACATGTCCATAACTGTTAGGACAAAGTACAAACATGTCCATAGTTTTTTTAGATATACTTTTCTACTTTTTCCAAAATCTACTTTTCGTCCTTATTTTTCCAGATCTACTTTTTCGCCTTCAAATTCAACATCTAACTCTTCTTCGCCGTCTTCACTTCATTCCATGTCCACCACTTCTTATATTTTTTGTTGTTTCTCATCTCTTCTTATCATGTTTCTCATCTCTTCTTGGTTCAACTGATTCTTTTTTTGTGTGTTTCTTGAATCATTTTCAATTTATCTTCAAATGTTTGTTTTCTATTTTTTTTTGTTTTTACAATAATTTGTGAAGAATAGAGTAAAAATTTAAAAAAAGGAAAATTTTGTTGTGAAAAAAAAGAAAACAACATGTTGAGTGTGAAGAAAAAGAAAGGCGCATTTTTGTCAATTCATATCTTAAAAAAGTAGATCTGAAAACTGATAAAAAATGTAGATCTGAAATGTTTTACTCTTTTCAGAGTATATTTAGTAAAACCCCCAAATAATAATGTCAAAAGTCTATAACTTTGACTTTTCCAAACGCGAACGCATAATCGACGAAACCTAAAGCCATTCATCAGAACCAGTCCACAAGACATACAAAATCTCAGGAAAAAACCAATTTCTCTAGCGTCAATGTCTGATCACGAGCTTGCAACAGAGATCAACTTCTGGGGAGAGACTTCAGAGGAAGACTACTTTAATCTCAAAGGCATCATTGGCTCCAAATCTTTCTTCACTTCCCCTCGAGGTCTCAACCTCTTCACTCGTTCATGGCTTCCCTCTTCCTCCTCTCCGCCACGTGGTCTCATCTTCATGGTCCATGGCTATGGCAATGACATCAGCTGGACTTTCCAATCCACTCCCATTTTTCTCGCCCAGATGGGTTTCGCCTGCTTTGCTCTTGACATTGAAGGCCATGGCCGATCTGATGGTGTCCGTGCCTACGTTCCCTCTGTAGATCTCGTCGTTGATGACATCATCTCTTTCTTCAATTCGATTAAGCAAAACCCTAACTTTCAAGGCTTACCTCGTTTTCTCTTTGGAGAATCAATGGGCGGCGCGATTTGTCTTCTGATCCATTTCGCCGATCCGTTAGGGTTTGATGGAGCTGTTTTGGTTGCGCCCATGTGTAAAATCTCCGACAAGGTGAGACCTAAATGGCCGATTGATCAGTTTCTGATTATGATCTCAAGATTCTTGCCGACTTGGGCTATTGTGCCGACAGAGGATCTGTTGGAGAAATCAATCAAAGTGGAGGAGAAGAAACCGATTGCGAAGAGGAATCCCATGAGGTATAATGAGAAACCGAGGTTAGGCACAGTGATGGAGCTACTTAGGGTTACTGATTACTTAGGGAAGAAGCTAAAAGATGTAAACATTCCCTTCATTGTGTTGCACGGAAGTGCAGATGCTGTGACTGATCCTGAGGTGAGCAGAGAATTGTACCAACATGCCAAGAGCAAAGACAAGACACTGAAGATCTATGAAGGGATGATGCATTCGATGTTGTTTGGTGAACCAGACGACAACATTGAGATGGTTCGTAAGGATATTGTTAGTTGGTTGAATGATAGATGTGGTGGAGACAAAACCAAAACACAGGTTTGAATTCATTGTCTGTCTGATTCTCTCATGATTGCTGTAATGTTTGTATATAATTTTTTCATGAAAACAATATTTGGGTAAGTGAGACTAGAAACTGATATATACACATCAATAACATTGCTTTTCTAGATAATGTTCTATTTCATTCTATATACAAAGCAAAGCTAGCCCTTTTTTTAATTCCTACTTTGCACTAACCTGTAGTTAGTTCAATAAGACTTTTTTCTGCTAAAAAGCTGCGCAAACCCGGAAAACCCTATCATATGTACCTGAGATTGTTAGAAGAGCTTTGATTGAATCGAGTTCTCATGTATCCGCCATGAACAGATAGTTCAAGTCCTCCACAGAGAGATGCGACTGGCGACTACCCTTTTCATCTTCTCCAAATGCAGAAGCCACCATCATTCTCTTCTTTTGCTGAGCAGTTTAATGTTTGTGAGAAACTTAGCTATTATGGAAAAACATAAAAAACAATTGCAGATATAATGACGAACCTGAAGGGCCAGTATGCGATCTTCAACTGTATCTTTTACTGTGAACCTCACCACTCTTACTGGTCGTGTCTGTCCAATACGGTGTGCTCTGTCAATTGCTTGATCTTCAGTGGTCGGGTTCCACCATAAGTCCAGCATGAGCACATGACAAGCTGCCACCATGTTTAGTCCAAGACTAGCAGCTTTGAGAGACATTATCATTACAGTAACCTAGAATGACAGTAAGAAAACCAATCAGTATGTGTATTATCATCATGTGTAAAATAATGGACTCAAGAGACAAAAAAAAAAAGATGATCTTGAGCTGTGCATACCTCAGGGAGAGTATTAAAATCTTGTACTGCTGCATCTCGAGCTGCTACCGTCATTTTTCCATCAAACCTTCTATACTGAATACTCGAACTCTTAAGACAAGTTTCAAGCAGGTCCAGCATCTTTGTCCATTGGGAAAACACAATGGCTTTTTCTCCAACTACCTTAACCAGATCATCCACGCTACTCTTAACTGGAGTTGCAGGTAAACTGGATGACTTGTCAAGCTGCTGACTATTCTCTCCATTATGAGAGGTCTGATTCAAATCATCCATTACTGTGGTCGGACTATGTGGTCTGCTCAATGTTTGCAAGATATCCAGAGCAGCCTTGATTTTGGATGAATCACATGGAAATTTTTCAAGACAAGGCTCACCAGTCCCAACAGGATCTGAGGTGGAATGATCACATGGAGCTTCAAGTTCATGCAAGCCAAGCATAGCATTGTCCAGTGTCACTTTGGAAAATAATGATGAAATTTCAAGTCCCTCTTTGCAGTATGACAGTGGGCATTGATTATTATCGCGAGCAAGGCATTCACAAATGCACTTATTACAGAAAACGTGACCACAGATGGAAACAACAGCATCAACAGGTGCATCCTGTATGTGAAGAAGGGACAGAATAAGAAACTCATGGTAAACATAGAGAGTTTGACATCTAAGTGCGACAGATAACGACCCAATAATCCAAAGCTGTGCCTTGGAGATCGAAGGATTATTCACGGGTAGAGAATCTTACATTGCAGATACCACAAATTGCCAATGGAGTTTCTAAGCGATGCAGAAGAAAGGTTTGCATCTCATATGAAAGCTTCTTAGCCACTTCAACTGAGGATGTCCATGAGGAACTGGATACGAGAAGAGGGTGACCACAAGCTTGACGAAGACGCAACAGCATCAATAAAATATTGACATAATTTTGCTTCACCGTTCCAGCTTCTGCATATTCCTGACAATGCAATGATGTGTCATTATAAGAATATTTATAAATGAAGAATCAGCCTTTCACTTCATAAAACAATGCGTCCATAGTCATACCTTGAATTGATCACGCGAATCACACTCTAACTTTGAGTAGAAATCACGTTCTTCCTTGGTGAAGTCCACTTTCCTCAACTCAATGGACTTTGGAGGTAAAGAGATTACCGGTTTTCCATCAAGAAGCGTATCTAAATGATTTTTCTAGTTAAAACCCATAGAAAACCTTGATAAGTATATAAGAAATTTAGCTTCATAGCAGAAGACTGACCTTTAGTCCGTCTAAGCATTATTGTTTTCAGGATAGCCTGCAAATCTTGATATCCTTTCACCGGATTCCTATTAATGGGGTTCTTAATCATGTCACAAAACGACTGGTAGCTAGAATAAGGATGATAGTTAAGGAATCTAAAGTAGCTGTAGAGGTCATCAACTGAATTCTGGATAGGAGTGCCAGACAAACACCATCTGTGCTTAGCATTAAGGCCCCAACATGCCCCTGCAACTCGGGTTTTGTGATTCTTAATGCTCTGAGCTTCATCTAGAACAACTCTAAACCATAAAACTTTAGCGAGAGGGCCGGACAGATACACAGCAGATTGACAATCCATATGTTTCCTCTTCTTTGTGCCCTTCTTTTGAGAATTTGGCGGATCTTTTATGTTTGAGCCAAAACCAGCAGATTCAACTCCAACATCATGTATGTCACCCTTCTCCTCATTATCTTTATCAACAAGAGGCTGTTTCGGGACTTCCATACTCACAAGGGAATATGTGGTAATGACAACATCATATTTAGCTAACTCGTGAGGATCCTTTGTTCTGTTGCAACCATGGTATACCAGAACAGAGAGATTTGCTTCAAGAGTAACCTTCTTGCGTAATTCATCAGCCCATTGTCTCATCAGACTAGTGGGACAGACAATAAGAGTTCCGCCAGCTGGCCTTCCCTTCATCTTACATAAACTATCTTCGCCGACATTGTTTTCATTGGAAACCACTTGAGAAAGATCAAATTGATCGCTTCCTTCATTCTTTGAATCTTCTTCACATGGTAGGGAAGGTGTAGACCGTTCTGTCAGTATAAGCGCTATTGTGGAAATTGTTTTTCCAAGTCCCTGCAGAAGATAATTACGCAAGAGAAATTCAGAAAATATATGCTTTCTGTGTTGAATGTATAGTAACTGATAACATGAGATAGATTACAACAGTAGACATTAACCTGATCATCAGCAAGAATCCCCCCAAAACAGGGGTTACCACTTGTCTCCTTTTGGGACATCCATGCCAATGCAATTCTCTGTTCATGTGTAACGTATGGTCAATTTCAATCCACAGTAAATATTTAAACCAGAAAAACCATATCAATTGAATAAAAGTTCCACAATTCAGGCAAAAATCATCTTAGTTCAGCAAACAGATGTGTGCTCTAAGAATACATACACAAAATGTGAAGTTCTACAGCTTGTCTTTTAAACATCTACAGAGAATGTTACCACTTTTTAACATACCAACCTGATGTGTGAGAAGCGAGACTGCCAAGACACCGTCAGGAGGACTTGCTTCAGAACTAGGCTGAGAATGATCCTGCTATTTCAAACAATGTCGTTAGACCTAATGAAACTGAATCAAATCAAGAGAATGGAAAATATGGGACAAAGTCACAAGACTCATTAAATGCAGTTTGGCATTATATCACACATGCATCCAACATCAGAAGACAAACGGCCAACATTTAGTCCCTCATATAACGTTCTTAAATAAATACCTCCTCCATAGAACTCAAGAACAAATTTTGCAGAACTACAAATATGCATCCTCATATCAAGAAAAAATCATAAAGAAAGTAAATGTGCGTCTGGGAGAGATGGTATAAAATAGAACAGACATGGTAAGGGCAATTCGGGAAAAAGGCTTACACGCCTAAACGCCACCAACCTGCAATGCAGCTTCAAAAATCATGTTTCCCTTGTTTGACTCAAGCTTCAACCCTCCACAATTATTAAAAGTTTGACTAAATGTGGCATGTTCTGAAGAAAACATCGCTCTCTGCACAGCTAGAGATTGGTGTGGATTAACAAATACACCATTAGATTCTATTTTATAGATATCAGAATCATCATCTCTATCAGATATACGTTCTGATGAAATACTTTCAACTGTTCCAGAGCTGAAACTTGAAAGATTAAAGCCTGCCCTACTAAGTTGAATATGTTCATGGTCCTCATCTCCTACCAGAAAATCCAAATACTCATTGCTTGTTGTTACTGGGTGAGGATCTGCTACGTATTGCAAACAGTCACCTGAATCAAAACTTTTAAAGAAGCTTTTGCTGTCAATATCTTGGCCAGGGAAAGCAGTCTGGGGTGCCACAAATGAGTATTCTTTCGCGACATCTGTCTGAAAGGAGACTGTGCAATCAGAGACACCAGACCATTGCATTATCGTTCCTCCAACTGTGTGAACATCACTGCATATACTATCCGTCCCAGGAACTGAACTGTAAACCACGTTCTCTAACTCAAACTCTGGCTTAACCTTCACATGGACTGCTGTGTTCTCCTGAAAACTGCGAGAAAAATTGTAAGGTTGCTCTTGCTCCTTATCAATTTGATGACAGTCAAAATTATTATATGGTTTGACACAGGCAGGGGAAACTGAAGGAACAATTTCACATTTGATGCTGAATTCTCTTCCATTGCTGACATAAGGCACTGAATTCCTCTCTGACGTTCCATTATCTAGTCCTACATGTCTGTCAAAAACCACCTGGCTTGCACCATCCGACTGATACTCACTAAACCCACTCTCCAAGTCATTTACAAATTCCTCTTTATTGGGAAAGAAGTGAAATGAACCAGGGACGAAATTAGGGGCAACTTCTGCTAAGGGTGCATCCGTTGTATGGTGGCCATATAGTTCAGAAGAGGCATATATATCAGGAGAATCAACAATAGAACCGGAATTATGAGAGAACTGAGACATCATGGAGTAGTTCTGCGTGGCTCCAATTCCTGAGTCAGTTCCAGGCATGGTATTGAAATAGGGAGTCATCATAGTGGGCCTGCAAGGTGTAACTGCAATATAATATTTAAAAAAAAGTTAGATAACCTCTCATTATTAGCTCCAAATGATGAGGAACATGGAAATTTCAAGAGATTAAAAACCTGAAAAACGTCACAGAGAAGGTGCATACATTTGGAATCAATTCTCATGTCATCCAGGTTGGATACAGTGCCATATTCACAATTCATAGGATAGGAAACCACATTGCCACCATAGTCAGAGAAACAAGTTGCATTTGGTCCCAATCCTCCATTCCCAGGGTCAGCAACAGAACTAGGCATTTCTTCTATTCCAGTTTGTGAGACTCCAGAGCCATACAAATCTCGATAAGGAAACCAACCAGTGGCCTGAGATCCTAAGCAAAAAAACATATCAAGTAAAATAAAAAAGTTACCAAGGTGATGCTAATGGACTTAATCACACACTTCAATATCCAGGCAGAGTAAAAAAAGGATTAGAAGGAGTCCTCTACGTGTACTAACCACTTTGTATCAGTGTGTTGCTAAGCTCGCCAGACTCTGCAGCAGTAGAACCAACTTGAGTCACAATTTCTTGACTAACCTGAAAGTAATCACTCAAAAGTTTAATCTCGATCACTATAGTCCAGAAATAATTAGGCATTTGCTCAACATATCATTTTGGCTTAGCTAACCATACCTCCATAGAATCAGGCTCTTCATCGAGCATCCGATAAATTGAGTCTACGTCAATCGTAACATCATCGTATTCGGCTCCAAATCCAAAACCTGTTGAGCAATCATCCTCTAGCAGCCAATCGCAAGGCTGAATTACTGAATTCTCGTCACTCATCACGAACCCAAACCCTAAATTCCGAAAACAAAAACCCTAACTCGAGAAATCCAGAAGAAAAACCGACACTCAGAAGGATTTTCTCCCGGAAAACAAATCAATCAGAAGTCAAAACACGAAATCGCCTACACGCGGGCGCTACAGAGACTTGAGATGTGGAGATACAGAGGTGGGAAAATAAAACTTGCGAGTAGGTTTTTTTCAAAGCGAGGAGATGATAAGTCTCAAAAGAAGATTCGAGAGTAGTTGGGATGATCCACGCGACTTTTATTGTGCCGGTGAGGTTTTTTCTTCGTTTTTTCCTCTTCCCTCTCTCTGTAATAGGCTGCAAAAGAAATGAAACGCAGATTTAAATAAGAAACGGTCGAACAAGTTGGCTTTTTTTTCTTCTTCTTAATTTACCCCAAAAAACAAAAACAAAAACAAAAAGTTGACTTTTTTATTGGTCATTGTTTATTGTTATTAATCATTCGCCGTTATATTTAATTTTTATTAATGGTTTTTTTGGGGACAAACTTTAGAGGAACAAATTGCTTCTGACTTGTGAGGAAAGCATAATCATTTTAACACATTCTATACTCTAACCAATGTTTATTTGCTGACCATAGAAGTAGATATATAAGTATATATTTTTGGTCAAACTTTATGACTTTTTCTTCAAAACAAATTTTTTTATTTGATTTGATTTTTTTGTCAAACTATATGATTTAATGGCGACATTACAATGACTAACTATGCATATCAAAATTCTATAAATACATCATACATGTTGCTTACCAAAATGGCACTTAAATAATGGATATATTATTTTATATAGGAAATACTGCCATTTGACCATAGGACAAAAAAAAATTAAAGAAGAAGTTCTTAAATACTTGATTTGCCTAGAAATCGAGTCTTGTGAAGAAAAATTACACCTAAACCAATCTTGTTACCCATTTCTACCGTCTCGGTTAACGGTTCGGCCAAAATCCGGTTTAATAAGCTTTTGTTTATAAATAAGGGAAGAAATTGGAATTTCGCAGGTAGTTCGCAGGAAAGGAAACCACAAAGCTTCTCGAACCGTTTCGCAGCAATCCTTCTTTCTCCAGGTACTTTTTCTCGGAAAACTACACAGGATTTTCCCGGAAAATTCGTCGTCGCACTATTCTTTCTTAGCAATTACGTCAAGTCTTCCTTAGAAATTACGTACTATTGCATTGTGCATCCGCCTCGAACTTTGACTAAAGACCTCGATTCTCGGGATTTCATTGTTGTCGCGAAGCGAATTTTCTTGGTCAGTTTACTCGAGTCGCTCAACTCTGTGAGAGCATTTCGCCGGAAAATCTCGATCGCTCGTCTCAAGAACAGGTAATATAAATTGTATTGATTGGATAAAGATTCGACATGCGACTCCGATGAGAGCCATAGCATAGTGGTGTTCTGATGTCGCTGTTCTTGCTTCTTTTTCCTAATCAGATGGCAGAGAACGAAGAACATATGGTAACTATATTCATCTTCACGATTTGTTTTCTTTGAATCCATGTTTCAGTGATGACTTGTAAATTGTAATGTAACTTCTTTTGTGGCTTCGTTTTCCTAATCAGATGGCAGAGAACGAAGATGATGTGGTAATTGATTCGTCTTTACCGATTGTTTTCTTTGTATTGGATGTTTCAATGATGACTTCTAATGTGACTGTTCTGGCTTTTTTTCCTAATCAGATGGCAGAGAACGAAGAAGAGGTAATACTTTCATCTTCACCAATTGTTTTCTTTGAATCGGATGTTGCAGTGATGACTTCTAATATCACTGTTCTGGCCTTCTTTTTCTAATCAGATCATAGAGTATCCAAGTTTCAGTAATGACTTCTAATGTCACTGACTCACTGTTGTGGTATATATTTTTCCTAATGTAAATTTGGACGAACTGAATCTTTTTTTTCTTTCAGGAAGAGAAAGTACCGAAACTATTGATCACGAGTGAAGTTTGGGATAATAGTCTAAAAGCTGTTAATATTCTGAAAGAAGACATGAACAGACTCGTGATGAATCTTCTTGTGGCTCAAGGATATCGAGAAGCTGTGGAGATATTCGAAAAGGAGTCTGGAACTAAGCGTATCCTCTTCTAATTCCTCAGATTCTTTCTAGTGCTCGTGTGTTATCTCTCGTCACGGTTATTTCCTTTACCAAGAAACAGCTGAAGTAGATTTTGTGAGCTTCACTAAACGAGCGGCTGTTATAGAGGCTATCCTAAGCGGAAACAATGACGATGCTATTGAGAAGTTGAATGCTTTGAACCCTGAGGTACAATGCTTTTTATCTTATGCATCATTTTTTTTCTCTTGTGAGCTGTTTTATGTGTGAATCTGATCATTGTGTTCAACCATGTTTTATAACGAATAAGCATCAGTGAGCCTTAAAGAAAAGAATTGGCTTGTACATATGTGCTGTTGCTTTTCTATTCCCTAACTGGTCACAGTTTCTCACCACATGCGTGCTTGTGCTTCTTTGCAGATACCGGAGGCGAATTTTCGTATTAAACTGCAACAATTTATAGACATAGTCCGCAAGGAGACGACAACGACAGCTGAGGTCCTAGCGTTTGGTCGGAAGGAGCTTACACCATTTGGAGAGCAGAACGTAGGTCTTTAACCCTTAAATCACATTGTTTCTCCTGTTAGTATCTCATGTATATGATTCATCTTATTGGAATTTCATCCATATATATGTGTCATCATACGCTTAATAGTTTACTTAGGTTTCAATTGTTAAAGATGATGGTATCTATATGTAAAGCATCTAAATCTTGCTCGCTGAGACCACAAATGCCATTTTTCTTTAGTCCTATTACAGTATTACTGACAACACACCGGTCATAAAACATTCCTAATTTATGCAGGAGGCGTTTCAGCGAGAATTTAAAAACAGTCTTCTTCTACTCTGTTATAAAAATGACAAAGATTTCTCTACCTGCCCGGTTAAAGAGCTGCTTAGCAACTCACAGCGGTTTAAGACAGCTAGCAAAGTAAATGAAGCAATTTGCACAAGCCAGACTGGTGAAAAAGGTAACTAGGCAACTTTCTACTGGGTTACGGTTAAAGACAGCAAGTGAAATAATGAGCTAGTCTCTCTAACACTGTTCATTTGCAAAGAATAGAATCAGTTGTTTATGACACCAAAACCTGTCATAATGAGGCAGCGATATATACAGTCTTTAGTTGCCCATATGTGTCATTCAGATATCCTCTTGAAACTTTGGCAACGTACCAACTGGAAGATGATGTTATTGTTTGTGAATTGAACAGGTTCCAAACTTGAAGACTTGTTGAAGAAGCTGATTTGGAGTCAGGAACAACTGGATGAAAAAACAGTGTATCCACGCATGAGTTATCTGTCCACTGGCCAGCTCAAAGTCACACCACCGCCAGAATGATTCTTTCGCCTCTTTCAGCAAATAGAAGAGGTTCTGCCAAAGGGAACATATATAGTGAAATAGAACAGATCTGTTGCAATAACATGAGGAGACCTTTGCTTCATATTTTGTATATTTTGACTGAGATGAAATTTTTGCACTTAGAATATAACCATTTGTTTTGTGATGGGAAATATTGGACCACTTTGGTGTAGTAGCAGTAAAGAAAAAGATGTTGGTTACTGGTTAGGCTTTTATTCTCCAACTTGGTACGGTTTCTAGAAAGCTACATGTGAAGAGGCTATTGAATTAATTTTGAAGTTTGTTGGGTGTTTGACCAACGAACCAAAAAAGTTGCTTCTTTGTCTGCTTATAGCACTCTTCTTCAATGTACTTTCTAATAAGATAGTTGCGAGTCAATGGTGTTTCTAGTTTCTTCTTCAAGTATGTATGTATGTTGTTCTGAGATACGAAATAGATTAGGAGTAACATATTAATCCAAATTTGACTAATTATACTAACTATCATTTAGTTATCAAACGAAACCATAATCATTTCTACATAATTAGTTGTGTCAAAATGGTCAACAAATAGCTGACTTATTGCTTCTTTTAACGTTGCAGCTTAAAGAGAGATTAGTACCCAAAAATGTACTGTTCATGATTTTAAGTAACCATATCTCGTTGTTTTCAAAGTGGTCAATAAATAATTACAGTCTCTTCATTGGAATGTACACAAGGATTAGTAACCAAAAAAGGTGTGTTCCAAAATGAAACCCTTTTCTTAGAAACTTGATTCGAGTTTAGAAGAATCAATGACTTGTCCAAATAGATGCTTTCGACCTTTTTGCAATACATTGAAACAAAAGATTCAAGTTCTGATGAAAAAATAATATTTAACTGACGAAAAAAAAAGAAATAACAAGTTTGATGGAAACGACACAAAGGAGACACAGAGAAGGAGAGAAACTGAAACAAGTGTGGACTGCTTCAAAACTGTAAACGAATAAGAGAGAGAAATAGACTTGACATGGTCAAAATTTGACAGAAACAAAATAAATCAAAGTGATCTTGTGGAGTTTACAGTCGCCGGAGAATCTCTCTCCTCCGTCGTCGAAGTTCAAGGCGTAACTCCAAGGATCATACTGAAACATAGTCTGCTTCTTCTTCTTCGTCTTCTTCACCGCCGCCTTCACCCTCCTGAACATCTTTTTCCGGTACTGATTCACAGCCTCGAATCTATCCTCCAATCTCATTTTTTACTCAGCAAATAATTCAAAATAAACCTTTTTCTGGATTTTAAGCTTTAAAGGGTCTTTTGAAAATGGGTGAAAGTTTCGATCTTTAAAGGGCTTTTGGAGCAGAAGAAGAAGAGAGGAGGAGGATTGAAGAAAAAGTAAGCAGCTTTTTAAATTAGGAGTTGAATTCGTGTGAAGAATTTACATTGGGGGTCGCGAGAAAGAGATATAACAGAGGAAGAGGAAGAAGAAGAAACTTTGGGCAGAGTGCCTTAAACATCATTTTCGGAT